>CAUYQG010019747.1:0-42285 GCA_963574415.1 Tarsius wallacei | reverse complement strand
GACATGTCTGGGTACTACATGGTTCTTCCCCATGTTCCAGGCACACTCATATTCTCTCGGGATCAACTTTTGTGGGAGAAGAGAAGAGAGCAGGACAGTGAGCGGAGGAGCTGGGCCAGGATGCCACCATCGCCAAACCTCAGCCACCTCCAAGGCTTTCTGAGATTAGACAGGTGCTTCACAGTTGCCCAAGGTGGCGAACCAGGCTGAGTCTCTATCCTTTGGCATGTGTCGGTTACCTGGGGAAACAGTTGCTGGGAGAAGGGTTCAGGGCTTTGGTGAGTGGCTTTCTTCAGCCTGAAGGGCTTCCCCAAAATCTGGCCAACTGCATCCTGTTCCTGGGTGCCTCTCCCAGAATGGGGGAATGAGTCCTTCGGTTCAAAGGGACTAGGTCTCAACATGGTACCCACAGCAGGGGCAGGCAGGCAATGCTGGGGCTTTCATATTACAAAGTAAGAAGTGGTTTAGTCTGGGGTGAATTTTCTGTTTTTCTTCCTCTTTTTACTGGGGAGAACCAGTGTTATCAAGTAGTGTTTTTTTCTTGGGTCTCTTCAGCAGAAGGCTCCCTGGAAAGTAGCTCCCTTTCTTGAGAGAAAAAGTCATGGGCTTCCTGAGGCCAGAAGTAATGCTCCCTAGCCATTCAGTTTACATAAAGAAAAGGACGACAACTGTCACAGCAACAACAAAAACCACCACAAACTCTTTATGAAATCATTATGACAGAGCCTGGTATGGTGGAGCGTCCCTATCGTGTCAGCTACTCAGGAGTCTGGGATGGAAGTATTGCTTGAGCACAGAAGTTTGAGGCCACAGTGAGCTATGATCATACCACCGCACTCCGTCTTGGGTGGCAAAGTGAGATCTCCACATGCACTCCATCCTGGGCCACAATCTCAAAAAAAAAAGCAATTCTGTGATCACTTTCCTATTCCCATATTGTTCCTTTTATTGATTTACTCCAGAATAGGGGAAACCCTGCATTTTTCTCTGCTTCTTGGCTTCATCTTTTCTATGAATATCAATCTTATCTATTTTCCCCCAAATTTCAAAAATCTAGTCTAGTTCTAAAACTTTTTTTTTGTTTTTCTGTGCCATCATGACTTTTCTCCTTTATCCTATATTTTCTTTCATTCCACTCTTGAGCGGGAAGCTTGTGTATTAAGTTCTTACTTTGATTGCAAGTTCCAAGTCACATCCATGGAATGAAATGGATATTGGTCATGGCCTCAGGTAGACATCTCACCCATGTCAACCACTCATTTCCTGTGTGGCATAAGTCCAATTATATCCCCTCTCTGAGACCCAACTTCCTTTAAAAGTGGTAATAATGATATGAATGACATCAAATAGATGTGAGGGCATAAAAATGCTTAGCATAATGCTTGGAGTATAACTTGCACACAATATTGTTCTCTCACTTCCTTTGTATCTGCATCCCTCAAAGTCACACCACCAGTGTGCCTTGTTTTTTCATGAAAAAGTACAACTTTAATGCAATCCAAAACTGACACAAAACTAGAATGCAAAAAACCTTAATGATAGAGGTAAAGTTATGTTTTTAAGTGGCTCAACCATGTGCTAGCTTAGGCAATGGTACATGGAATATTGCCATCTCTAAGTACTATCTTGAGAGTTCATATAAGGCTACATACGATGGAGCTAGCATTTTACGTTACATCCTTCTTGCTGAACACATTTGCTTTTAATCATGTTTTATCTTTTGTTCTTTAGAAAATTGATTGACTAAAATAAACCTGTTGATACCTAGAAGTGGGAGGCCAATCACAGACTAAGAAGTACTCAATTCAATTAGCATTACTCATGTGACGGTTGCATGGCATGAAAACCTCCTCTTCCCCCAGGATTGGGCCTTCTACTTGCCAGATGTTTGACTTTGCTCTGACTCAGACACTTAGGCCTTATCCTCAGTATCTACAGCAGCAAAACCATATTAATATCATCTCTTGTATTCATTTCTCAGGACTGCCATGACAAAGTTCCACAAACTCGGTGGTTTAAGCAACAAAAATTTATTTCCCCACAATTCTGGAATAGATGTTTAAAATCAATACTTAAAATCAAGGTATCAAGGCTCTGACGAAGGCCTTGTCCCATGTCTTTCTCTTAGTTTCCAGTAGCGGCAACAATCTGTGACGTTCCTTGGCTGTAGATGCGTCACTTCCACCTCTGCCTGTCTTTCCCCTGCTGTGTGCCTTTGGGACTCTCCTATTTCTTTAGATGGCCTTCTCCCCCATGTGTCCCACATTTTATACAGACAGCAGACTTTGGGTCAGAGCCCACCCTAATGCAGTGTGACTTCATCATAACCTGATTGCATCTGCAAAGACCCTCTCCCAAATAAGATCCTGTTCACAGGTGCAGGGGATTAAAACGGAAACCTATCTTTTTGGGGAATAAAATTTAACCCGCAGCATCTCCTAAACTCTGGACATTTTACAGTGGCTATGGTAGTTAAGCTGTTTTGTGTCATGCGTCAGAAACTCAACCACAAGATAAGCTATTTTGGGAAAGATTCTGGAACATCCTGGAACTGGGCTGAACATTACGAACAAAAGGAAACTGAGGACAGCAATGTTATAGGCTATTGGAGTACATTTTCCTTTTCATTTCTGCTCATCGATCTGCCTCTCCTCCTCTCTTCTCTCTAATTGCAACTTAGTTTTCTCTGGGGTCCATTTTGTGTAACAGAAAATGGCTCCCAACAACTTCCCAGGGCTGAAGAGGAGCATCAGCCAGAAGGATACGGACATAGCCCCTTCATAGTTAGGGTAGGGATGGGGAAACACAGAAGCCCCAGAAATGTGAAGCAGTTTTGCTTGTGGACATTATTTTTCTCCATAGAGGGGGTAGACTTATTTTATGCAAGAAGAGAGATATAGTTGGCGCACTAAGAAGAAGTCGGATTAACGTTTTGTGCAAGTTGTTCTGGGGAAGAAGCGTGATTGATATGGGATGGTAGGGTATGCATGATACACACAATGGGATTGAGGGTGTGCTGGGTCCAGGCTGAAGCTGGACACCACACATGTTTAGTGGGCCATCTTCTGTTTGTTTGTGTTATCAGCAGTGGTCAGTAAATCCAGAGTGTCAGATGGTGACCAGACGAGTCTATCTGATACCTTACAGAGGAGCATAGCATCCTTGCATAAACAACACAGGGGGACTTTGCAAATTTGTTTAAACTTATCTGCCCTAGAGTGTCTTCATGTCAAAATGGTCTGTTACAAGATGAATATCTAAAATTTTTGTAAAACAATTTTTCACATTTTTTAAAGAGATATCTTTAACTCTCCTGAGGAAAAACAACATTATTTTTTTATGAGTTAGGACGTCGGAGTAAATGTGTTTTGAATCACTTATTTTATAACTTGAACTCACAAAAAATATATGTTTGATTTCTAAACATGGATATGTTTTCTTATTTCATCATTGGAGAAACTTAAGGAGAAACTCTTCATTGTAAATTCACTGACTCTTTGTCGGAGTCAAAGAAAGCAGGGCACAGCCCAAAGTCTCACCTCACTCTTTTTTATTATTTTTTAAACAAGGTATTTAAACCTTACTGTTACTAAACTGAGAAGTAATGTCTGGCTTAAACCTTAGGGTTTTTCCTCATCTCTTTTCGTTTGTTTACAATGACGTTCTAGATAGAATATGGCTTAAAAATCAATTCAAAGAAAGCAGGGGCACAGTAAATTACTTATGTTCTTTTTCTTTCTTTCTTTCTTTCTTCTTCTCAGCTGAACTCTTCTCCTTTTCGTATTTTTAAACTTACCTACCTTGATACCATCTCTCTTTCTCCAACCTTTTCTCTTTTTCCTTCCCCAAGCAGTACTAGCTTGAGAAAATATTTTTCTACAAGCCTTCGCATAGAAATTTAAGGAGTTTTCCCTCTTTCTTTTCAGTTAGTATTGGTGTGATCACTGACAGAGAAAACAGTTTCATTCAGTACAGTTCTTGGAAAAGGAGGGGGAGAGGAATCATGACTGTTTGATGAATAGTTTTCACTGTTCTTTATTTATGATCCCTAAAGCAGTGTTCTCCAGGTAGGATACTTGATTGCAAAAACAGGAGACTTGCATTCACCTTCCAGTTTTACATTGATTTTCTGTTCTGCTTGAGGCCTTTGTGTTTATGAATGTAAAAAAAGAAAAATACTCAAGAAATCGGCCTTTATTCTATGTGGCAGCTTTGGGGCTGTCTCTGATTGGGGTGCTATTGTAAGCAAGTCTGAAATCAATTTGCATATTGGAACCTAAATTTGTCTGTACTCGCACACACATAAACACATATATGGAGATATAATAGATATACAGGGTTGCTGAAAATGTATGCCCATTTTAAGAGATGTATTACTTTAGGTTGAACTGAATTACAGTAGTAATGTGTAGTATGACTTTCGTTCAACTATGTTTCCTCCATTTTCTTTGACTGTCCTGCCTATTGCATGGTGATGTTAGCATTCATTTGGTTAACATCATCTTTTGAATGAATATCATACTTATAAGGTCTGGACGTTTTTGGGCACCCTCTGTATACACACACACTTATTGAATGGATAATCAGACTTTTCTTCTTTATGGTAGTTGTGAAGATCTTCTTTGTTTTCGTATTTCTGGTTTGAAAATCTCAGAACATTCTGTTGACCCTAATATTTAATAATGAATATTCAATAATAATAGCTCTGGTAAAGTTTATATTTTAAAAAATCTCTCACTTTTAAAAGTTCATTTGAAAATGTTTAGCTGTGGCTACAGTTGGGTAGAAAAAATTATAACGGAAACTCACTTGTTACTAGAACTAAAGAAAAAATGGCAAAAAAGATTTTGTCTTTGCTCTATATCCATAGAGAAATGAACATGACGAATAGTGGACCTTCAAAGTAATTTCCAAAAAAGAATAAGCCAACGATCTTTTTGAAAAATTAATTATAAAATAGTTATTAATTAACTTACATTGTATCTCCCTGAACCAATTTAAAGACTGGTTTTAATGTTAAATGTGGGCCAGAAGAGGAAGAAAAATACTATTAAGATAAAAGAAGATTTTAACTGCATGGGAATATACTAACTCATGTGTTTTTGATTGATGACATGTAAATTTGCTGTCTTTTACCTTGTTTTTCTTTCTGCTCTTTCAGTCATTAAATTAAAATAAAATAAATAAGGCACTTGGTTCTACTCAACTTTATTGCCTGCCGTGTCCTCACTCAGGAAGGACATCTCTTTGAAATGCTCTGGTACCAAGGAAGAAATGGCTGTATACCATCATGGAAAATGTTGCTTGTGTATCGTGTTCAGCTGCCTTTTATCTTGTATTTTTGAGAGAGTTTTATTTTCTTATGAGTCACAATTGACATTGTTTTGAGAAGATGTGTAATTTTTTTCAGGTGCACCTAAGAGATTGAAATCTGAGGGCTTGAAGATGAATCTTCTCTTTTTATGGTGATTGTGAGACTCCAATGTAAATAGTGCTGGCCCGTTCCTGGTGATGAAGAAAAACCTAGGCCCAGCAGGAACATCGCAAGCATAGGGGCTAGCCCCTGGGCACTGACAACAGTCTTCCCATGTCTGCCACTCCCTTCAGAAACACCACTGACTCTGTGTCTGTTGAGCAGCTTTATGAGATGTGAATATCACGGAGAGAAAGCCTGAGCAAGAGAGTGATGTAGGGGGATTCTGCCCAGAACAGGTGACACAACAGTCCTGGGAACTGTGGACATCACAGGGAAGACAGTTGGGGGCTTGAAGGAATCACAATGTTACCAAAATACCAGGGATTCAGTCTAGGTTCCCTTGCTCGCCGCTCAGAAAGCTAATTATTGAGACAACCAACATCATCAAGAAAAAAGTCTTTATTTTACTAGGATGATGTCCCCTGAAAAGATGGGAGACAAACCTCAAATGTATCCCATTCTCTTCTACTGAAATTGGGACAGAATGTAAAACAGGAATCAGGGAATGGTAAGGAAGAGACGTTGGTCCATTAGGCAATCACGACCAATGAGGGATCTGGTGCCTCACTGTCTAGATGTGGTGACCTGGGACATTTCCTTTCCTTGACGCTATCGGGGAGCAGTTTCCTAAGAAAGGAACTCAGATAAGACACATGTGGATTTCAAGCTTAAGACTAGGAGGATCATTTTCTATGTTTATTAAAAAAAACATGGATGGGAATGTGACTTTGTGTTTAAAAAATATAACATCATGCCAACATTAGTCATGCATACATTGTTTTAAAAGAGTTTAACCTTTTAGTTGAGCTATAACCTAAGAGAATTCCCAATGGAGAAGATAAATAGCAAATTAAAATGAAAATTAAGGAACTTAGAGGAAGACACAGGGGAAGGTAAAAGA
The DNA here is from genome assembly GCA_963574415.1 of Tarsius wallacei. NCBI lineage: Eukaryota > Metazoa > Chordata > Mammalia > Primates > Tarsiidae > Tarsius > Tarsius wallacei. Next base: position 35,908 of record CAUYQG010019747.1, on the reverse strand, counting down.
ATGGAAACCAGAGTGCTTCAGTGGGGCACATCGGTGTCAAGACTGAGGGTCCACACGACTCCTGGGAGGCCTGGAAGTAGAGGGCTTTTCATGGGGACAGACCATGGGGACAATGAAAAGTATATATTTCATTGATATTAGTTTGTCTTTGGCCAGTCTGGAATTTACATCTTCCATTAGTTTTGAGGAATGCTCACAAATCTCACCTAAAAACAAATGTAGTAAAAAGATAAAAAGTTCCCAATCCATTGTAAACCTTGTAATATTTCAGAGTAAAACTTAGCCTGATGTCGGAGGCATGGTCATGCCTCCAGAGAGATGGGCCAAGGCAGGCGTCAAGCTGGCGCTGATGCTTGTGGCAGTTGAGGGGATGTTGATGGGCTGTTTGGAAGAGATTGCCTTGCTGTGTCAGATCCCTGCCAGCCATAATTTAAGGGGACAGAAGTCATTAGTTCACAATGTTGCTCGCTTTGTACCAATAAAACTCGTGTTTGCCTTTCTCTGCAAGCCTCATTGCTCTGTAACTCAATGTCAGCCAGGGAGTGAGACCTGTCTTAGTAACAGTGGCAACTGCACATTTCAGCAGTATGAATGCTGTACACATGCATCTGGTCTTCTGAAGGTTAATCAAGTTAGGCTGTTTTCCAAGTTGCACCTTTATGTTCAGTGCTGGCAAAGAAGAACAAAATACCTGATCTGTGGTTCAGAGAGTTTACATCACTTTGTTTTCTAATAAGAGCAATCATACATTTAGCAAAAGGGAAATTGAAGTTATAATCTCTTGCTTAACTGAATCAATAGTTTAAAATTTGATCCCAAAGCAATCAGGCATATTTCTTTGATTTGCTTGAATGTAATCCAGCAGTCAGCTTCTAAATATCTATCCTTTGAAGAAGAGGTGAATTTAGCTTGAAGTACCCAATCCTAAGGCCTGCGTACATCTTCAGCTTTCATCACAATTTATATGAATTACCATGAATTTAGGTTCTCATGGACCTTCTACCTGACCCTTGCGTCTATGGGTACTGCCTCTCCTATATTCTATCTGATCCTAAGGAGAAAAAAATTACTCATGAAAAAAAATCCATGTTCAACAAACATTCAGTGAAATTATTATGCTATCAAAAGTAATGCTTGGTGGTTACTAGAGGAATCACATCAGACGTAATTCAGTCATTCAACATTTTACTTTCTCTTCTCTCTCACTTCTCACTGTGTCTGAAGTTTTCTCCTTGCCTCAAAATAAAATATCTTCTAATAACAATATATAGATATAGCAATCACCTTTTAGCATCTGAGAATTCACTTAAAATCTCACTCTCCCCTCCTAAGGCTCATGCAACTGTTCCACACAAGCAAGTAACAGGACTTTGCCTAAGATGTCCTGAGAAGACAGTTAGAAAAATAAAATTCTCCATCTTGTTATTTACATAATATTTCATATGAACTTGGTACTTAACACTTTATTTATTTATTTATTTATTTTGAGTTGGAGTCTCACTTCATGGCCCAGACTGGAGTGCAGTGGCCGCTCCCGGCCACCGCAGCCTCGACCTGCTGGGCTCCGGCCATCCTTCCGCCTCAGCCTTCCAAGTAGCTGGAACTACAGGCGTGCGCTACCACGCCCCGCTAATTTTTTGACTTATTGTAGAGATGAGGTCTCGCCAAGTTGCCCAGGCGGGTCTCGAACCCCCGGGCTCAGGCAATCCACTCACCTCAGCCTCCCAAGGCGCAGGATTACTTAACACTTTATAATGGTCCTTTTGTGTGTGCAGTCTTACATACTCACAACCACCCCTGAGGGAGGTATTGCCACCTTTATTGTACAGTTGAGGAAAATAAGGTTTAAGGCTTACAGAGTTGAAGCCCATTCAGGGGAACATCAGGGCTGATGCCAGGTGTTTGTCCTCCACATTCTGTGCTCTCCTTTCTACCCTACCTTTTCTCTTATGCTAATATGGACATCATCACACCACATATTTGCAGATAAACTATTTAAGCGCCGTTTAATAGCTGTGACCACACTCCTTTCGGCTCATCCTATGAAGAGGTAAGAAATATTTCCCTGTCTCTGTGTTGATCTTATAATTTGCTTTGATCAAGTTGTCTGTAACATTGCACGACTTCCAAGAGCCTCGTGGCTTCCAATCTCGTTTTCTTGGAATGTTTCTGACAATCTGTAAAGACGTGTAGAATGAAAGACCATACGGAGGGAGAAGTCCAGCTGTCACTCCAGGCTTTCAAACTGAAACTCAGATATGTAAGGACTGCCCACTCAGCCCTCCACTTCCAGGCTTGCTGCCTATTGACTGCAGCTGGAGGTGAGCCCAGGCGAGACCAGCAGAAGGAATTTCCTGTCGACATACAGTCCGCAGAAATAGAAAAGTGTTTTGTTACACAGCAATAGGTAACGGATGCAGCAAGCATTATTACCAATCATTACAGGAATGCCTAGGTATATTTTGCATTACATTAAGAGAAAAAAAAGTATCTCATGGTAATAAAAGGAAGTCAGACTAGGAAGCGTTATTTATTATTATTTTTTTTACTAGACCTCATAATAGCCATTCTGTTGGTTTGAACAGCACATATTATTTTTTTAAGAATGAAAATAGTAAGAAAGAATTTGAGAAATAAAAAAAAATATTTTCTGAAAAGCTCAAGGTTTGTGCAATTAATGGCTTCCAGTGTGACCTTGGAGACAGTCAGATATAGGTTCAAGTTGAAATCGGCCCAACTTCTCCATAGAACTAATGGTTACAGTTTCTTTTCAATAAACATAGTAATTGACCCTGGCTGTCTTAAAGCTTGAAACTTACATTTGTCTTATCTGAGCTACTTTCTTAGGAAATTAACTTCCAGGTTTATAGTGTCAAGGAACTGACACTCACCAGATCACAGTATCCAGACAATGAAATGACAGATCTCTCCCTAATCTCTGTGTATATCTCCTCTTTCTCACCGCTGCATAATTCCTGTATACGAACGCCTCTCCCTCTTCCCTCCCAAACTCCTGTGTACCAGCCCCTGGTCCTTATCCTTCCCCGGTTCCTGTTTACCAACTCTTCCTCCTAACCCCCCTCCAGTTCCTCTCTTCCACATTTCTTCTTCACTATATTAACCCCTGACTTCAGATTTGAGAATGGATGTCTGTTCACCTTGGTCAATATAATTCAGTAAAAAAGCCTTCTTCTCTGGCAATACTTCTTACTTCCATGATTGGCTTTCTGTGAGGTGAGCGACGGAATCCTAATTGAATCCCTGGTGTTTTCATAACAGATTTTGATTCCCTGACTGGGAAAGCCTCTCTTGTGGGTTGGCTGCTGCAGGGATGATTTTTTTTTTAGCTAAAAGTGGATTTCAGTTTCTCTTTCTGGCAACACTGTTGCTGGCTCCCAATCCCTTTCTAACTGTCTAGGAAGAACAACTTTTGAAATTTGACATGTGAAACCGACTGGGTGAGTGTCTTTTTTGAGTAACAGACAGCAATCTGGAAAAATCCAAAGGCGTTTCCATTTGAAGATGGAACAAACCCAACCTAGTGAGAGCAAAGCACTCCAACTGTTTCTGTTTGGTCACTCTCAAGACTTGTTAGGAATTGTGTGTTTGTGTGTCCAGACAAGTTAGTACCTTTTTTAGGTATCAGACAGCAGGATTTGCTCTTCTTAATTTGGGGAATTGAAAGGAGTTTCCATCTGCAGGCTGAACAAGCCCAACAAAAAGAGAGAAAATACACCCTGACTGCTTTGGTTGAGATGCTCTTGGGGCTTCTTAGTCAATTTTGAGGTATTTTTATAATTGTTTGTTTATGTGTTGATATCATCAAGGGAAATCAGAGTTCGATAAAAGAATGCAGCCTGCTTGGTTGCATTCTTCAAAATTGCTCTGGATATACTTGTGTGTTAACGGAACAAAGGAACATGATAATCTCTTGTAAACATTGTTTGGCCCCAGCATTCTTTGGAGTCTTGGGAGGTTGGAGTCTGGAGTCTCCATGGCCTTTGAACTGCAAGGATGTCTTTTTTTGCTGTTGAGTGGGAACGCACAAATGCAGGTTCATGTATCCAGGCATTTATGCTGCTATTCTAAGCAGAGTAAAGCCCGGTTAGCACATGATTTTCTTCTGTGGTGCTTTTCAGTCTCAGTGCTTTTTGGGATCTGGGGAGGTTCAGCCTTTGAAAATCAAACTACCCTGGAAGCTGCTTTACCTGAAATTTGGTTCACAGTCTTCATTGAATTAACATGTTTGTAAACTGATGCTTTACCTGAAATTTGGTTCACAGTCTTCACTGGGTTAACATGTTTGTAAACTGATGAGTTTGTATTGCTGTCTTGTGGCTTTGCTTATGTGTGTTTATATATACATACAATTATGTTGTGTCTATATGATACTACGTTCGCTTATAAACAGAAGAACACTAATAAATTAAGTCTGAGCATTTTTCAAGTTCACATGACTTAAGTAAATCCTTAATAAACAAGCTGGAATTAAGATTATTGGTAAAATAAAAACAGAAACGTCTTTGGAATTATTAGAATACTTTTTTTCCTGAAGTTTATATTGGTTTTAGCTAGATATTTCAAGGTGTCAGGATTTGGCAAAAAAGATTGTGAGAACAAAAGGATATTTGTGTGTGTTTGTGTGTGTGTGTTTTATGAATAAAAGAGACTAGTTTAATGTCACTATCTTAATAAAAACAGCTGAATCTTCTAAGCTATTGGTAAAAATATGCATGTATTTAACCTTACAGTGAACTGCTAACATGCAAAGTTATGAAAATGGTTAACAAGAAAACAATGACTAGCTTTGCCTAATGTCGCAGTTGTCATCACTAACCTAGTTAAACTGCTAAAAATGAATTAAATATGTTGTAGGTGAACATTTTGTGTAATTTAAAATCTTGCAATTATTCTGGATACTTATTAGATGTCTGAATCATTTTCCATTAAGAAAGAGTTATGATATGGGGAAAATGTTTTTAAGAATTGTGAGATGTTTTCACCTATGAAATGCTAATCTTTGGTAGACAGTTCAGGATTTCATGCTTTCTAGGTTTTTCACTAAATTTTAAGGTTACTAAGGATAAGAATTCTAGTCAACTTATAATTTTGTATAGAAAATATGCCAATGAATATGTGCCATTTTTGAGGAAAAAAATGTTTTTTTTCTAATTTAAAAGTTATCTAAAGGTTGATTCAAATTAAGAACATGTAGAGGTTATTTATGAAACAAAGAAGAAAGAAATGAGTAAGTAAGAAAAAGAAACTTGAAAAAAGTTATGGATATAAAGATAAATTTTTGGAAAGGCAGGTTATAAGAAAAAGAAAATAATTTTGTATAAAAAATCTTGTACAAGAAGTTTTGATTTTTATTGTATAAGCTGTTTCTTTTAAAACTTCTCAGATTCATAGCTCAGAAGTACAAATTTGTTGTGTATTTCTGCTTTCAGCTTTTTCTCCCTTGAAAAGTTCTGAGATAATAAGTTCCTTTTTCAACTTTTCATCAGTTCATATATATACACATATATATGTATATTAGTTCCTATAATATATATATATATTCAGAATATATATATTCTGTAATTCTAACTGCTTTTGTGGTCTGATGCTCAATGTTTGCCTTGGAAGTTTAAAACAGCAAGTTTTCCTCTGGTACTTGATTCTGTACTCTTGGCTTTTCCTGATATTTCTGAATTTCTCATGTGACCAGAAAACGTCTCATGCTGTTGGTAAGGGCCACTTATACTTTTGTTCAGGATTCGCGTTTCTTATTTCATTCATGACTCTAAACACAATATTGCTGTATCTGATGAATTCAAGTACTCTTTTCATCAGGTTTGAGTTTTGGGTTGTCTAGGTGGGCATCCCATGGAGAAAGTTGGTCACACTGAAGGAGACCTTTTTTTTTCTTTTGGTAAATGACCTAAGAAATAGATGTTGTGATTCATCAGGATAATTTCTATGTCACCATCATTTGATTTTTGACCACTTAGGAAAACAGAAATTCAAAATAATCTAGGTTTTTACATCCATGTAACTTTATGCATTACTTTTAAAGTCTTCTGATTTTCACTTTGATTAAATGAACAATTATTATTACATAATGACTTGTAATTCTGTGTTGATTAAATGTTCTTAATTTTTTAACATCTTTGAAAAAAGTCTTGCTAACTAATCCTTTTGCTGTTAAGTTACAGGGTTCTGACTCCTAGATCTGGAAAAAAAGCATTGACTTCCACTAAATCACACCAGTCAAACCCTCATATTCTGACTTGGGAGATGACAAAGTGAACTGCTTATGTGAGACATAGGGCCAGAAATGAATACTATTCAATCATTCGTAGGTCCAGGGAATATTGCGGTTCTGTGAGATTATAAGGGTCAATTTTGAGGGATACAAATTAGTTCAGAGTTTTTTTTTCTAGATATGAGAAATGCTGATATGAGAAATGCACTGATATGAGAAATACAATGATGCAGGGCCAGCATGTGGGCCCTTATGTTGGAATGGCAGGGTTTTCTTGGCGCACTGATGTGCTGTTTAATGAAAACATCGTGGGGGTTAATGGAGAGTTTGTAGAAGTCTTGTCTTGTGGTCAAACTGACTGGACTTGGGCAGATTTGTTTATAGGGTTTTATTGAAATTGGCATGCAATATTTAAGGGTAAAATTTGATTTTGAACAAAATGTTCAAATAATATTAATAAGAGACAATAACATAGTATTATTTACTTTTAAGAAAACTGCCGGAAAAAAAGGAGGGGAAAGAGAGAGACAAATTTGAATGGACTGATGCAGTCTTTGTTGAGTATTGTTGTTTGGGAAACTCCTTAATACCAGAAAAGCGAGTGTTGTTGTTGTTGTTGTTATTTTGTTTTGGGGGGATCGTTGAATCATAATTTTGACTATGGTTGATGAATGGCCCTATTTTGTGATAGTAAGTGTCTTAACTTTGATATTTAACAAACATCGCAAGTTTTTTTTTCTTTTTTTAGAAAGCAGTGTTTATTGAGAGGACAGAAAAGCTCCCACAGTGGGAGGGGACCCAAAGGGGTGGCCCAATTTCAAGTTTTAAATTAAGTGATTTTGATGTTAGATCCCCTGAAGTCCAAAAGAGACATATCAGGCTTAATTGGTATGTTAAAATCACATAGGAAGCAGTGTCAAAAATGAAATGATGTTTAACATTCTTTGGGTTACAGTTATATAAATGTGTTATTAATATGTGCTTCAAAATTGTATGAGATTCTTACAATTCTAATATATCACAGGATATGTGTTTAGTAATAATCATTATTATGTTAAATTGTACAAAAAATAAATAACAAAATTGTGTTGCCAATTATGTCTTCAGTCGTGAAAATCCTAAGCACCCACAATTATTATTTGACTTTGGTTCTCCTCAAAAAGCAGTTTAGAATAAGCTACAGTCTAAAACCTGCTTTTTAATGGCAGTTTATGAAAAATACTTTTGAAAGCAGATTTCTGATAACTTTGGAGATTGTGCTACAGGACTAGAAGACTGGTCTTGTACTTTGTCTAAGTCATTCTTTTATAGGGTTCTTGACCTGTGGTATGTAAAGAGTGCCACTTACTGACAACCCAGAAACATCAAGATATTTTGAGACCCTGAGAAGGGAGGAATTCATACAAGTATTACAAACACAGTCCAATGGTGAATATTTGGCTTGGCTTCTGGCATTACAGCTTTTTTTATTTTAAAGATGTGGAGTACAATTCAGGATGAGGTAGATAAGCAGTCATCATACAGGTAAAGAATGGATCTTCTTCTGGTCCTCCACTTCACCTGGTTGGAGATCAGGTACGTCTATTGATGTTATGTTCCCCCTTCTCCCTGGTGACATCCCACTACTGCCACACCCTTTCTTACAGTATTATGTTAAATGTTCAGGGTCTGCTTATAAATGAGAACATGTGGTATTCAGATCTTTATTTCTGTAATAGATCAGTGAGTATGATAGACTCTAAATCCATCCAAGTTGCTATGAAGTCCATATTTTTGTCCTTCTTTATGGTGTATAATATTCCACCATGTATATGTACCACATTTTTTAATCCAGTCCATTTTCAATGGGCAGCAGGGTTGGTTCCATGTTTTTGCTATTGTGAATAATACTGCAATTAGCATGCATGGGCAGGTATTTTGTCTATAGAGTGATTTTAATTCCTATGAGTATATTCCCAGAGTGGGGTTAGCTGGGTTTTTTTATGGGAGGTTTGATCTTTTAGGAATCATAACACTATTTTCTACAGAGGTTGTATTAGTTTACACTCCCACCAACAGCATAGAAGTGTTCCCTTTCCCCCACATCCTCTCCTGCACTTGTTGCTTTTTGAGTTATTGATGATGGCCATCCTGACTGGAGTTAGGTGGTATCTCAGTGTGGTTTTAATTTGAATTTATTTGATGATTAGTGAGGCTGAGCATTTTTTCATGTATCTATTGACTGCTCATATATCTTCTTTTGAAAAGTGTCTATTCATATCTTTTGCTCACTTTTTAGTAGGGCTGTTTACTTTTTTCTTTTGGCACATTTGATTCTCTTGTAGATTCTGAATGTTAGGCCTTTGTCAGATACACAGTTAGCAAATATTTTTTCCCATTCTGTGGACTGTCTCCCTGCTCTCCTGATGGTTTCTTTTGCTTTGCAAGAGCTTTTTCAGTTTATGAGGTCCCACTTGTCTATTTTATCACTCATGGCATGGACACCTGGGGTTTTGATCAGGAATTGGTTGCCAGTTCCAATTTCCATAAGGGTTCTCCTCCGTTTTCTAAGATTCTTATTGTTTGAGGTTTTACTTTTAAGTCTTTAATCCATTTAGACTTGGTTTTTGTGCATGGTGATAGGTTGAGGTCCTTTTCAATCTTCTGCATGTGGTCAACCAGTTTTCCCAGCACTATTTACTGAATAGGTTCTCCTTTCCCCAGTCATTGTTGGTGGAAGCTTTGCTTAAGATGAGATGGTTGAGAAATTGAGATTTGGTTCTGGAATCTCTATCCTGTTCCATTGGTCTATATACCTGTTCTTGTACCAATGCCAGGCTGTTTTATTATAGCCTTACAGTAAAGTTTAATGTCTGGAAGTGTGATATATGCCATTTTATTTTTATTTTTTGTTAAGGATTGTTTTTGCTATTCATGGTCTTTTATGTTTCCATATGAATTTCTGTATTGTCATTTCCAGATCTGAGAAGAACGATATTAGTAATTTAATGGGTATTGTGTTGAATCTGTAGATTGCATTTGGTAGGATGGATATCTTAACAATGCAGATTCTTCCTATCCATGAACTTGGAATATTTTTCAATTTGTTTGTGTCTTTGATTTCTTTGAGCAGTGTTTTGTAGTTTCATTGTAAAGATCTTTCACTCTTCTGGTTAAGATGTCTAGGTATTTCTCTGTGTGTGTGTGTGTGTGTGTGTGTGTGTGTGTGTGTTTATTGTGAATGGGATTTTACTTTTTATTTGGTTCTCTTCCTCTTTGTTGTTGGTTTATAATAATTTGACTATTTTTTGGACTTTTATTTTGTACCTATACTTTGCCAAAGTTCTTCATAAGTGCAAGGAGGTTTTTGACTATTCTCTTAGGTTTTCAGGGTATCAGATCATATCATCAACAAAGAGGGATAACTTACCTTCCTCTTTTCCAATTTGGATACCCTTGATTTTTTTATCTTATCTGATTGCTCTATCTAGGGCTTTCAACACTGTGTTGAACAGAAGGGATGAGAGTGGGCTGTCTTTACCTGTTCTGGTTTTCAGAGGAAAAGCTTCCAATTTCTGTCCATTTTGCATTATCATGGCTGTAGTTGTTTTGTAGATTGCTCTTACTATTTTGAGGTATGTTCCCTGTATGCCTAGGTGTTTAAGAGTTTCTATCAAGAAGAGATGCTGATTTTATCAAATGCTTTTTCTGCATCTAATGATTTAATTACGTGTTTTTGTTTCTACATCTGTTGATGTAATTAATTACATTTTTGGTCTGTATGCTGAACTGGCCTGGCATCCTGGGGATGAAACCTACTTGGTCATGGTGGATGGCTTTTGAGATGTGCTGTTGGATCCTATTTGTTAGAATCTTGTTGAGAATTTTTGCAACTATGTCCATCAGGGATATTGACCTGTAGTTCTCTTTCTTTGTTGATCATTTTCGGTTTGGGTATTAATGTGAAGTTAGCTTCATAAAATGATTTGCGGAGAGTTCTATCTTTCTTGGTTGCCTAGAGAAAGGATTTCAATAAGATTGGTATCAGCTCTTGTATGTTTTGCAGAATTCCACTGAAAAGCTGTCTTGTCCAGGGCTTTTTTTAGTAAGTAGTTTTCTTATGATGCAGTCAATTTACTGGGTTTTCATTGGTCTATTTCAGATCTCAATTTCTTCTTGTTTCAAACTTGGAAACTTGAGTGTTGTCAGAAAATTCTCTATTTTGTTTAGGTTTTTGAGTATGTTTCCATATAGGTGTGCATAGTAATTTCTGATATTCTTTTGTATTTCTTTGAGGTCAGTTGTGACTAGATCTTTTGCATTTCTGATTGTATTTATTTGGGCTTTTTCTCTTTTTTTTTTGGTCAGGCTTGCTGGGGGGGGCGTTTCATCATTCTTGTTTATCCTTTCAAAGAACGAGCTTATTGTTTTGTACCATTTTTTTCTATGATATTTTTGTCTTCTATGTTCTGTGTCTGTACTTTTACTTGGGAGATCTGGATTCTTCTGCTAAAGTTAGGATTTTGGTGGTTTTGTTTTTCCAGCTCTCTTAGGTGATTTGTTAAGTTGCTAACTTGTAATCTTTCCATTTTCTTGATGTGTGTAAAAAAATGAATTCCCTTCTTAGTACAGTTTTCATTGCATCCCAGAGGTTCTGGTAAGATGAGTCTTTATTTCCATTTGTTTTCAAAAATCTTTAATTTCTGCTTTGATTTCCATGATGACCCAGTAGTTGTTTAGCATAATGCTGTTAGTATCCATGTCTTTGTGGGTTTGGGGGGAATTTGTTGGTGTTGATATTAATTTTTATTTCACCATGATCTGAGGATGTGCATGACAGTATTTCAATATATGAAATTTGTTTATGTTTAATTTCTGGCTGAGGATGTGGTTGATTTTGGGATACAATCCATGTGTTGATGTGTAAAATATGTATTAGGTGGTTGTTGGGTGGAGTGTTCTGTAGGTATCTTTAAAGTCCATTTGGTTAAGTGTCAATTTGAGGTTCTGAATCTCCTTGTTGATTTTCTTGCCTTGATGATTTACCTAGGGTTGTTAGTGGGATATTTAATTCCCAGCTATGATAGTGTTAGAGTCAATCACTTTTTTTTTAGTTTACTTAGTAGCTGTTTTATAAAAGTTGGTGCTCCTGTATTGGGTGTATATATGTTTAGGACAAATATTTCTTGTTGAAGGATGGAACCTTTTATCATTATTTATTGTCCTTTTGTATCTTTAAATTTTTGATAAAATTAAGACTGTTTTATCTAATATTAAGATTGTGACTTCTGCCTTCTTTTGTGTTCTGTTCACCTGAAAATTTATTTTCCATTCTCCAACTTTGAGTCTGTCAGAGTCCTTTCTATTGATATGTGTTTCCTAGAGGTAGAAAATGTATGGTTATTTTTTTTTTTAAATCCAGTTTTCCATTCTGTGCCTTTACAGTGGTACATTTATTTAGTGCATTCATGTTCAGGCTTGTTATTGAGATATGAGAGTTTATCTCTGTCACAAGGCTCTTATAAAGTTCCTTGCTGCTGTTTTTTTTTTATTTGTATGTTGGCTTTCTTTGGATTTTTTGGTTGATATATGTGTGTATTTCCATTTTGCAGTCACAATGCATGCTGTGTTGATTCTCCATTTTCCTGCGTTCTTGGGAAGAGCACAGCTGTTCTTTTTTTATTTTTTCTGTGCTTTAACACCTTATCAAAAGTCTCTTTTGGAGTCTATCTGGAGGCAGCATAAGCTATTAGGGATTGAATGTCTGGGAAGGATTTTAATTCTCCATCACTTATGAAGCTTAGCTTAGCTGGGTAGAAAAATCTTGGTTGGAATTTTTTTTCCAGAACTTTGAAGTTTGGACTCCAGTCTCTTCTAGCTTATAGTATCTTTAGATAAGCCTGAAGCTATTCTAATTGGTCTTCCCTCATAGTCTGACCTTTCTCTGTCGTTGCTTTTAGGAGTTTTTCTTTTTTACCTCTGTGTGTAAGTGAATTACTAAGTGTCTAGGAGATGTTCTTCTCATTTGATGCCTTGCAAGGGTTCTCTGAATCTCTTCTGTTTGTATAGTTGTGTCTCTGATGAGAGTAGAGAAGTTTTCTTGGATAATCTCATGGAATGTTTATTCCAAAGTGGTCTCTGTCTTCCTTTCTGCCTCAGGGATGCCATTTAGGTGTAAGTTTGGCTTCTTAATATAATTGCACATATTTTGGATAATTTTTTTCCATCTTTTTAAGCTTCCTTTCTATGTTTTAACAATTTGGGTTAGTTCCATATTTTGTTCTTTAGGCTCTGAGATTCTTTCTTCTGCTTGATTAATTCTGCTTCCCATGCCTGTCAGTTTGTTGTTTATTTAATTTATTATATTCTTTATTGACATCATCTCAGTTATCAACTCTCATTCTTCTTGTCTCTCTTCAATTCTGTTTATCCTCTCCATCAATACCTTAATATCTGGGTTTGTTGTTTGAGACCATTCATTCTGGGGGCTCTTGATTGTTTGAGTTCCAAAGTCTGTATTCTCAGGCTCTGTCTTTCCTGGGACCTGGGGTTACCTGTGCTTTTTCCTTTGATTCTTCTTCATTTGTGATGTATTTTTTACCTTCTGTGTATTCCCCCTCTTTTAGTCCATTGCTCAGTGATGGGGGGTTGTTTAGCTTTCACTTCTGCTTACTCAATCCCAACTTCTTTCTTAGGTAGATCCGCTGGATTTGTTCAAATTTGTAGCCAGGCTAGGCATGGGGGACTGTCCTGTCATTTGCAACTTTGGGATCTGATTAAGGTATAATGGGGAGGCTATGGTTGAGAAGCTACCTGAAGATCACAGTGTCCACTGATTGGTGTGTGGGCCCCTGGATCCCACTTCCCACCACCTTTCAGCATGTCCATGTGGAGGGAACATATGCGTGTCTCCTGAAGCCAAAATGAGATAAGAAAGAGGAACAGAACAGAGAAGGGAAGAAGGGGTGTGAAAGAAAGGTGAAGAGAAGGAAGAAGAGGAAGACAGGCCTGCACACAAAGGGATAAACAAGCACACAAACATACAGAAATAAACAAAAAAATCAAAGATACGCTTTCCCTCAAATATATCCATATGTTAAAAAAAGAGGGAGAAAAAGGGCAAATCAAATCAGAAGAAACACGCAGAAAGAGATGTATGGTGAGAGTGAGCAAAAAAAAAAAAGCGCTCCCTCATGTGGTCGTTTATGTAACTTCAAGTTCCCTTGTTCTCTTGTTCTCTTTTTCCCTTTCTTTCTTTCTTTCTTTCTTTCTTTCTTTCTTTCATCTTTCTTTCTTTCATACTGGCATGTCTCCAGTGTCACCACTTTTGGCTCCTGTGTTAGGGAGTGAGCGCTGGTCCCTAGACTCGCCCTTCTGCTCTCAGCTCAGGCCAATCAGGCTGTTTTCCACATGTGAAGGCGTGTGAATCCGATCAGGGCTCACCCCAACTGGCCTGCTGCTAGACCTCCCACTTCAACTGCACCTGCCTGTGTTTGATCCAGTGTGGGCGGTGGGGCGTCTGTCTCTCCAGCGTCGTGCACTTGGAGTATCCTCTCTGGACAAACAATGGTCGATCCCCAGAGGGATGTGGAGGTAGCCGCTCAGCCTCAGGAGGCAGGCTGCTCAGAACTGGGCAAGCTAGAGCCGGCCTCTGCCTGGCTCTGGGACGGATAAAATGGCATTGACCCACATCTTCTCTTCTGGTGGAGCTCGGCTCCAGATTTCATCCCTGTGCTTTCTCCACGGTCCCCTCTGCCGGTGGCTGGCCTGTTGCCACAGATGGTGGTATGGGCCAGGGACCAGGTGTTGAGAGGTGGCTGATCTCTGTTGTTTTTTCCTGAGAGATACCCTGAGAATGATGGATGTTCCTGTGTGCGTTGATGCCACCTTTGGAGCAGTGGTGAATGGCAGCTGCTTTTGTAAGGGAGGCCCAGGTGCTTGATCCCGAATGTTCCCTCAGTTGGGTCTTCACTCACTCACTCGCACACATATACATAAATGTGGATTCATCCTAATGTACCCTCAGTCATGCATAGACTCACATGCTCTGACCAGTTTTATTGCCTTCTTATCCCTCTTTCTAGCCTTAAAGCTTTTGAATGTTTAATCTAAAATTCCTTATTAAAAATAAGTTTCAGCAAAAACAATTTATAGTAGTCTGTATAGACAATATTTTTTGCTGCAATTTATGCAAATAATTAGGCCAAACCTAAAACTTAATTTTATAAATGACTTGGTTCGAGGATGATTATTGTCTTTGGTAGAAATATGAGACTGAGAGAGAAAAATTATATTTCAGAGAGAAACCATGGTACATTTATTATTAGATTTGCCTTTGATTCCTGAGTAGCTATATCATCACCCATGGACTGTAGTGAACCACCGCTGGGCTACATCCAATTATTAAGGGTAAATGTCCCCAGTAGAATTTAGAGATGGATTCAACTCCTGGGGCACTGGTTCACTGGAAACACAGGACATGTGGGCTGACAAAAAAAAGCAAAGTATTCAATCCCATGTTATTATTTGAAAGCAAGAGAATACTGGGTTGATCCTTGAGGCTGAGTCATGCTCTGATGTGGGTCTGCCTGGCTCAGATCAGTTACCTTAAATCTACCAACAAAAAGGAAAATCATGCCAGGCCAACAGAAAGTTCCTCTGTGACCCGTAGTTTCCAAGAAGGTAGTGGATGTGGGGAAGGGGCAAAAACACGTACTATTAAAACTACAGGGCATAATATGAAGAAATCGCTCTATTTTGTGGATTGGTATCGTTAGCTTCTTGAGGAACTTTTACTAAAATGGATTGTCAAAGTAACTAATTTGGGAGAAGCGTCTTTGGTCTTAAATCATGCAGAAAGGAAGACCATGTTTTGGTTGCTGCAGGACCCAGAGCTCACTACTGAACAGGGGGATATATATGATCCAGACACGTGAGTGTTTATTCCTGAGAGAACAGCCGGTGTTCTTTATCCAGCCCGCTAGACTGGTTAAAAGCCAGTGTAAAGCCTGTTTGCCCTGACAAGGGGGACTGTCCAACTCCACCTGTAAATGCCAAGTGAAGAACCCCAGAGGAATCAGCTGATATACTTTAGATGCAGACCATGGGTGACTAGTTTTATAACGGGAATATTAACCTCACTTTTTGAGTTTTCATAAAAGGAACATGTACTTTTCAAGATTGTTCTCCTGGATTTCCGAGGGAATCCACTCTATAGCAGCTCGTATTTTGAAACCTTGGATTATCTGTGTAATTTGTTACACTTAAACAATTTGCTGTTTATATTTAGCTGTTTATGTGTAAGTGCTTCCAGTGACGGGTGTGACATTTCCATTCCACATCCTTGTCCCACAAAGATTTTAGCACGAAGCAGTCAGAAAGAGCAGCAGCCAGATTACACACGATTGAGGAATTGGTAAATAGAAAGGAGGGACTGAAACTGGCCCAACTTCCTCATAGAAATGATTGTTATGGCTTATTTTTAAATAAACACAGAAATGGATATTCTTGACCCTAAAGCTTGAAACTTACTTTTGGTTTAGCTGAGTTTTTTTTCTCAGAAAAGGAATCCTGAGGTCTCTGGTATCAAAGAACTGAAACTCACCGGAAGACTGCATCCAGACCTTGGGATGCCAGGCCTCTTCTCAAATCCTGTTTGTCAGCTCCTCTTCCTCAACCTTCCACATTTCTGCCCACTAATTCCTCTCTCATCCTTCCCGAACTCCTGTCTACCAGCACCTCTTAACGACCCTTCCCCAACTCTGTCCACCAATTCCTCTTCCTCCCTTTTTCCCGGTTCCTCTCGACCAACTCTTCTTCCGTACGCTTACAAATTCCTGTTTATAAAATCCTCTTCCCCCTCTTTTCTAACTTCTGTCCACCAACTCCTCTACTTCCTGTCCATCCACTTGTCTTCCTCACTTCTCTCCAACTTCTGTCCACCAAATTCCTCTTCCTTAGGCTTCCAACTTTCTGTTTACCAACTCCTCTTCTTACCCTTTCAAGTTCCTGCTGACCAACTCTTCCTCCCCACGCCTCCCCAGTTCCTGTCTAACAACGCCTCTTCCCCATGTCTTCTGAATTCCTGCTCACCCACCCCTCTTTCTCACTTCTCTCCAGTACTTGTTTGCCAACACTTCTTCCTTATCCCTCAATTTTTATTTACCAACTCCTCTTCCTTACCCCGTCTCAATTTCTATCTTCCAATTTCTCTTCCTTACCCCATCCACAGTTTCCGTTTGCCAGCTCCTCTTTCTTCCCTTTTCCTCATTCCTGTCATGTATATTCCTTCCCCACTATGTAAACCCCTGACTTCAGTGGGATGGGGAGGTGAGTTTGAGTATGAATTTATCATCCTTTGTGGGAGACATCACCCAAATAAAAATCCTTTCTTTTCCAGTAATGCTCATTGTCTCAGTAACTGGTTTTCTATTTGGGGAGAAACAGAACTTCCACTGAACCTGGTGCTTTGGTAACAAAATTATGGCTCAGTCACTCACTAGTTTTGTGATGGGTGGCCAATTACTTACCCTCTGTGAGCCCTGACTTTCTGAAGTGCAAATTCCTTAGCACAGAGGCTGACAGATAATGAGATTCATTTATTTAATGCTTTCCTTATTTTAGAACATTTTATGCCTATGCTTTAAAAATCGAATAATGCCTAAACTCAACTGGATGGCTAACATCATAATACCAAAAATATATTCTCTCTTTTATATACAGGTCTCCATTCATTCTCAGTTTTTAAAAAGTCAGCAACAATGTTATTGTCAAATCATGTTAACTTTACTTCCTCTTTTCTAATTGTCATAATCATGATTTTTTATTTTGTCACTAACTATAAGACCACATTTATAATTTGGGCTTTTAAATATGTGTTGCACCATGAAAAGAGCTTAGCAGCTTGAACATCTAGGAAAAAAGATGATCTGACTTTTAAAAAATCAAACCACAGATAAGGACAATGTTTCAAAAGTAACGAGACGTGGTGATAGCAAGAACTGGAAAGAAACTTAAGGGTATCCAAGGACGTATTCTAGAGAAAAGCGGGTGGGCCCTGGGTAGATGTCTAACAGACCCTGGTGATGGTGTGGTAAGTTCAGCAGTTTTCTAATGCAGTTCATGAGCAGTGCAGAGAGGCTTCCTCAGACCTGGCTGAGCTTTTGGCAAAAACCTGACATGTACATGCTCAAACCACAGACATTCTGAATCACTATCCTAGGATGCGGTTGGGAGTCTACATTTTTGAAAGCTTCCCAGATAATTCTTTGTATGGCCAAATTGGAAACCAATGGTCTAATTGGCAATGATCAAGGAATAGATAATCTTTCAAATATATATTAAATGTGTTATGCTTTAAGCAAAAAAAAAAAAACACTTATAATTCCCAAGTTAAAAGACAGAGATTCAATACTATAGACTTAAGAAAAAACATCATATGGTTACATTTCTATATTTCTATCTGATCTGGAACAATTTGTATGCAAAATATCTTATGCGGATTGTATTTGTGCAATAAGTTTTTACGTGTACGAAGTAACTCTCCGTGTGTTCTTCCACTTGGCCTTCACAACAGCTCTTGGAGATAGGTGGGAATAGTGATGCCTAACCTCTGTCTGGTGTTAGGTAGCTTGCATGTGCCGTTACTTCCTTTTCTCATGTTGCTAGCATTTATTCTTGCCATTGAAATGCTTCTAGTTCTTCAAGCATATGGGTTGAATTACACTTTTGTGTTTGTTCCTGTGTCAGTCCCTCTGCTGAGAATTTCATCCCCAGCCTCACTTCCTAAATGAAGGCTCTGCTCTGCTCGCATTCCTGGTGGAATTCATCAGCAGGAAGACAGCCAAGTCCTCAGTTCTGCGGCTGCCCATTGTCTGTACCCCCGTGTGCAGAAACTATCCTCTCCACACCTTCCCGCAAGAAACTTCTTTTTATCATCCACTGGAGCGTATAACAAAGGGAACAACCCAACTCAACCTTTGTGTTGCAGCCGATTTCAAAAGCTATGCGATCTATTTTCCTCTGGATCAGCAGTTCTCAAACATATTCTTGTAACCTCGCCACACATAAAAGGTAGCATCAGTGTGTGGGAGACATTTCTCTGGAAATTCCTAGGGAATTCCTAGGCTTGTGCTGTCTTACTGCCTGCTTAAACTTCCACATGTTCCCCTTCTGCGACCTTCCAACAGACTGTAATGCTGGTGAGAGGCAGTTACTTCAAAGGCATATCTTTGGATTGTCCTTGAAACATGGCCCTCATCTCTGGTCTGATTTTTTAAAAGTCGGGTCATCTTTTTTCCTAGATGTTCAAGCTGCTAAGCTCTTTTCATATTGCAACACCTATTTAAAAGCCCAAACTATACATGAGGTCTTCAGTTAGTAACAAAGTAAAAAATAATGGTTATGACAATTAGAAAAGAGGAAGTAAAGTTAACATTATTTGACAGTTTTTAAAAGTAAAGTATATGCATTTCCAGCTTTTTAAATACTACTAGTGACAGATTATTTGGCACATCATACAGTATCTCACAATGAGTAAGAACACCCCGGTGTGCTGTGTCGGCCTGCTTCTTTCTGCCATCTTCCGATGCAGACGGCACAAGCCTGGTCACACCACATGCTCTAGCTCGGGGTGTGAGCCCTATGACTAAAGAGTGTTTCTGTCATATATGATTTTCATATAATCATATGACATTCTTTGTAATTCTCATTTTCCATAGCCCTCACCCATTCATAATCCTCTTAATTCCATTTCTTCAGGTAAACTATTCAAAGTCAAAGACAATAAGAATTCCAACCATCCCAAGTTTGTTTCCCATTCAATTTTGACTTTCCATGAACTATTATGTGGGACAGCAAACAAAATGAATGGGCACACAGTAGAAAGGCAGTCACCTTTCCCACACTGGCAGACTTTGATAGCCGCTCTCTGGCTTTTTCTGATGAAGTCTTGCCTTGCCATCGTGGCCCAGACCTTGAGCTGTCCAGACAAAAGAAAGATCATGTGCTGTCCAAGCAAAGTGCTCGCATCTCAATTCTGGAATGTACAGGATGACGTGTAAGCTAAAAAGAAGAGTTTTGCGGTCAATTGTGGCTTCCTAAAATGAGGTAACATCCATATTTTGTCAGATGCAGTTTTAAAATGGTCACTCCCCTTCATAATATGCTCATCAAGAAAGTAGACAATTCATAAAGATCAACAGTTTCTTAGTCTATCCATTAAGAAGTATGTGATACTTGTTCTCCTGTTGTGTTATGTCTGATGCAAGTCTCAAATGGTTTAATACTTGTTCTCCTGTTGTGTTATGTCTGATGCAAGTCTCAAATGGTTTAAAGAATTTGGGGAATAAACTCTCATAATGTATCTGTGAATTTATTAACTTTTATATTATTTAGTTGTTAGTGGCTATACATTTTCACCCAGCTTGGAGAGACTTAATATTTCTCAAAAGAAAGAGGTGATTCATATATTTGCCTTATTGTGGCTTAATTTTTTTAATATTGATAGTCTATAAAAAAATTACATATATTTAAATTGAATCATCTATTAAAACTAAATTTGCTTTGGGAATTTTGTGATATCTTAAAATCACTGAAGCAAAAACAGTGTGTTTCAATCTTATTTTTCCTTCTGTCACTTAAAAAGAGTAACTTTAATTAATCTTATCATCTCTTAATTATGGGAGATGATAATTTTTGTACAAAAATATTTAATCAGTGTTATTCATGGTATTAAAAAACCAGAAATAATGTAGGTGTATAATTATAAGAGTATGATCATGGAAGAACAAATTTTTAATTATTTTTTAATTAAGAAACAATAAAAATTACCTAAAGTTAATCACAACATTTTGGTGTCATTCTTTCCTACAATTTTTTTTAATTTAATTTTTGTAAAGATATTCACACAAATACAAATTTTTAAACAAATGGGATAACATATACATAGATTTGCTTTATGTGGCTTTATTTATCTTTGGAAGCAGTTTTACTTTATTGTTATTATTATTACTTCATTGGCTTCAGAAGGTACAAATAATTTTTGGTATGGAGATTTCTCAAAGAACTAAAAGTAGATCTATCATTTGATTTGTCAGTCTCACTACTTGGTATCTACCCAAAGGAACAGAGGTTGTTATACAAACAACAACAACAACAAAAGTCATCTGCACTCACATGTTCATCATAGCACAAATCACAATTGCAGAAATGTGGAATCAACCTAAATGCCCAATAACCGATCAGTTTTACAACGAAACCAAACAAGCAAACAAAAAAAACTTTCTGTCTCTTTAAACTTTATTTCTTCAGGCATTAAATTTACCGGGTTTCCAGTTTTACAACCTTAGTGTGCTTCATTTATATCTTTCTTCATTCCAATATAGTTGTATCCAAAAATAGACATACACACACACGCGGGCACACACACACATTTCCTGTTGCTGTTTGCTTTTTAGAAAGGATCATAAATTTTATGCTGATTTTTCTGCTTTTTGCTTCTCTCACTTGACAATGCATTAGAGAATGTCCTCTTTGTCAGCTAGTGAAGCTCTAACTCATTCTTTCTTTGTGGCTACATACATAATATTTCATGACGTGTATACACCACAAATATTCCTCCACTCAAGGGCATTTTCATTGTTTCCAGTTTTTTCCAACACTGAGAAAAAGGCTGAATTATACATTTTTGTACAAAAAATTTTTTAAGGCTGGGAACTTTATTTCTATGTCATGGATCTCCAAGATGGAAAGTGTTAAGTCAAAGATATGTGTACTTTAAATTGTAATAAACATTGGCTAATTACACTCCACACTAGCAAATACAAGGCATATTCCCCAGAAAATAGATTTTTTTCAGTCCTCAGTAAAAGTAGGTGATATTTTTCTATTTAATGTTGGCTAATTTAATGAATAAGGAGAATAACTATGATTACACCTGAGTGACCTTTTGAAACTTTACTATAGAAGTCAGGCTTTTTATTATCATTTGTGAGGTTATCCTCATGTTAACACAAAAAATTTTGAGAAAAATATTCTATCTTGGTATATTCTGTATTCCAGCATATAAAATTGGTACATTCAATGAAAGCATTCCCTAGGCAGTGGTATTATCATTGTTTATCTAATGCACTGTTCCTGGAAACCGAATTTCAGCAGAGAGCAGTTGTAAAACCTAATTAACAACATTATTGGTAATGTGAATGATGAAATGATGAAAGCATGATTTAAGAAACTGTGTGGTATTTAACGGAGATGATTCAAAGTGAATCCTAGAATTGCAGTAAGAAATAGGAAGTTTCTGAATGGTTTGTCCTGTATTCATGACTGTAACAAGGATTATGGCGTTTTTCTTTTTTAAAAAAACACAAATCATTTTAATATACGTGTTTTCACTTCTGTTAATTCATCTTTGGTTTCCCTGCCTGAGTACCCACCTCGTT
Source organism: Tarsius wallacei (assembly GCA_963574415.1). Taxonomy (NCBI): domain Eukaryota; kingdom Metazoa; phylum Chordata; class Mammalia; order Primates; family Tarsiidae; genus Tarsius; species Tarsius wallacei. The sequence continues at coordinate 14,242 of CAUYQG010019747.1, read as the reverse complement.
TGACTTGCTTCATTTTTACTTATTTTCCAACCTGGAATCTTCAACAAGAGATGGTCGTGCTGAACTGTTCATTCTTCAACAGCACCAAGTCCCTTGCTCCAAGAGATTTACCTGCTAGAGTATTTATTTGCAAAGAGCCCTAGAGGCAGCTCGGCGTGGAAGCTTCTTACTGGAATCTCTGATTTGGAAGGTGGCAAAGTATACTTGGACCTTCTCAAATCCACCGGTTGCTTGTCTTCATTCCACAGCTCACTTGGGTACTGGGCCAAGACACAGTCACCAGCAGGTCGCCTCCAAACACAGCTGGGTGGGACAGCTTCATTCTTGGATGGTTGGCTGAATCAGGGAAACCTTCCCAATGGTGCCATCTGTTCTAGAGTTCTTTGGACTCTTAAGCAGCGAAACAGGAATCCTTGTGCAGTCTTTGTTCACAAGAATTCGTAGCTACAGCATGACAGGGCTTTCTTCTCCAGTCGTTGTGTGAGGGCGAGGTGTCCGACTGTCCTCAGCAGAATCTAAAACCCAAGAAAATCTCCTTTCCTAACTGGGGAAGGCCACGGCCTTCTCATTTCCTGCCAAAGGGATGGGACCAGCCTTGGAACCCTGGCGGCTGCACATTTTCCACAATTCCAGCCCGGTTTATGGCTTGTTCCTTCTGGCACTCCCCCAGCCTCGATAGGGGCTGGATGGAGAAGGGGGAGAGGGCGGTGCCGACCAGGGGACACGGCCCCCCAAAACGAGCGCGGTTGGCAGGTCTGGGGCCATCGCCCGGAGGGAGCCAGGGCCGCCCTGGCCAGCTGTGGGCCCTGCACTTGTGGACACCGTCCCTGGGACTGTATCAGGTTTTGCAAATGCAAGTCTGGAAACACCTTTCGGGACATAGCTTTAAAAGAAATCTCACGTCTTTTTTTCCCCCAACAGGCTGGAGTTGGCTGTGTGTGAATTCTGGAATATGAAGCACGTGTCCTGGGATCCCAAGGAGGAAAATCCATCGCGTGCCGCCCACATGGTCGCAAAAAGCCAGTGACCAGGCGACGTGTAGGGGGGAGGCCTTCCCTATGAACTTTGTCCGTGTGGTGCTCGTGCAGCCACTGACTTGATCACGACCGTTATGGAGAACATTTTACAGTAGGTGTGGGGAAGCCATGCAAGTCAGAAATTATGTTTGATTCCAGGCAACAAGCTGGGCTTCAGCAGTCCTTCATAAGGTTAGTTTCTTCGGGGAGATTAAAGCTCAGTGGTATGATGCTTGTTACGAAAACATCTGAATACTTCCATGAGACATGCCCTCTTTAGAAAAATGTAACAGTTACTTAGCACGATTTTTCAGTTTGTGATCCCTGATTTATGACTGGTTAGGATAGTGAACATTTATGAAGAGAAACAGCTCTTGGGAAAAAGAAAAAGAAAGTCGCCTCCCCTACAAAGACAATGTGACCTCTGGTGTCTGTCATTTCAGTGCTCCCAGAATTAGGTTACTGCTTCCTCTGGTGGCAGACTCTATATGTCGCTGCTGAAACATTTTTTCTAATGACTTTTGTGTTACAACACTAGGTAGAGCCTGGTAGCTTCTCAATAAGTATGTATTGAATGAATTAATGAACAGACTGTCACATAATTTTATTAAATGAGTTCAAAGACACCAATTCGATTCCACTCTTAGGCTTAGACAGTGTAGATCCAGGTACCTATGGAAGAGGCTGTTGAAAGCAGGCCTCAGGCCCTCACTGAAGCCACGTGGAGACCGCGCCTGCAGTTCGGCTGGGACTGTTGTCTTGGGCTTGCATTGTGCATCGCCCTGTCTTCGCTTCCCAGCGCTGGAAATGTGTGGTCCTTGAGCCCCTGCGTTTTTTTCTTAACGAGTACATTTTAGATATCACTTCAGCTCTATTTAGAGTGTCCTCTTCATTTATTTATATTTTCCTTGCATAACCTGCCAACTTTTACAGCCGAATATTCCAGATTTTACATCCTTATAAAGTTGCATCATTTTCCTAATTTTAAAATATTTATTCAACTAAAACTTTTGGTTGTAAACTATGTCTTAGATACTGAGGACACAGATTTTACTAAGATTAAAGAAGTCATCAATCTGTTCTCAAACCACCAATTTGTGTGTTGTATATTTTTTTATTTTTATATTGAAACGCTTTTAAAAGTTTTTAATAGGACCTCTTATTAAAAATATCATCCATCTCAGCATATTTTAGTAAGTCCCATATAAAAACAATGATACCTGTTTGCTACTTTTAAAAGTACATTAAAAGAGCAGAGTAATACTAAATAAATAAAATACATGTTATAAGTTTTATGATGCTAATCTTCTCAAAATCAACCATATTTAATAATGCAGTCTTAAAAATCTGTCTTGGAATATAGTTTTAGAGAACAATTAAGCTTTTTTTTTCAGGTTTAGTTATTTTATCTTAGCCATTTTGGAAAGCCAAAGAAGTCCTGTTTTTTTTAAAAAAAAATTTTTTTAAAGCATATCTATTAGTTATAATTCCTACATCTTAAATTTCCCATAGGAATCTTGTAATCTCGTTATAAATCCTTAATCTTTCTTATTCACCTGGTCCTTGAGGACTCTAAAGAAGTCAATTTCAAACAATTTATAGCCAGATATTATTGCACTCGGTTTGACAACTTTTAGCTCAGATGTTTCCCAGCGGCATATGAAACTGACTAAAGAAAGTCCCAGTGAGCCAAGGCAGAAAGTAATTTGAATTCATCCATTTAACTTCCCGTTTCTTAAGTAAGATTTCTATTGAGCCCAATTCATAAAGTGAGCTTTGTGACTGAGACAACCAAAATTACATTAAATTGATTATACTTGTAAGTCTGTGAACTCACAGAAAGCAAGACAAAAGCTCTGTGTGGCAGTTGCCATATTATGTGATAAAATATACACTTTGTTCATTTTTATTAATTTGTATTTTATATAGAATTAAAATATGAGGATTTAAAATAATTTTGCTATAAAAGCAAAATATGTTTAATACATGTATCCTCTAGGACTTTTGAAAACACATAGCATGAATTAATTTCAAAAAGAACACTATAATAAACAAAATTATTTTGGCAAAGAAGAAAAATTGTTTCCTTACAAAATGACATGGTTGCTTATACCCTACTTCATTCAATCAGACATAATGATTTTAATTTGGAAGTTGTCAGTCTATCTACCTACATAGCTATGTGATTTTGTTTACACATTTAGAATTATATGCTCAAGAAAATGTTAAAGAGAATTGATAAACTTCACTTTATGATCCAAACACTTGGAGTAATTTGTTAAAATATACTCAGCATGCATTACATTAAGAAATATTTCCACAGAGTGCTAATGATAAATTGACAAGCAAAAGTAAACACTATACTTTTTTTGTTTGGCATGATGGTGTTAAATAAAAGTCTCATCATTTCTAGAAAATACTATATGCAGTTTATTCTATTTTTTAATTATATGTTTTTATTTTGTCATAATACTTACTATGGAGAAATAAGATTTTATGTTGTAAATGTATTTAAAACAAGACATTCTTAACCATACACACTTTTAAAAATACGCTACATTTAAAATATTCTTCCAAATTTTGAAGTAATTTATTTTGCCTAAAGATTCCTTGTTTTAAATATATTTGTGACATAAAAATATGATTTCTGAGACTCAAAGAAGAGGATAGTTCTTACTTAGTCCCTACAAATGTTTTGAAGAAATAAATTATGAGCAAGCTTGGGTTCAAATTAAAAAATAATGATGTTATAGAAAAAAATACACAGAGATAATAGGAGATGGAGCTCCTTGCCGTATAATAAGCAACAGTTATGGTTTACAAGAAATTTCAAAAATCTTATGACATGAGGAGAACTTAATTTGAACCTCAATTTCTCTTGTCCCTTTTTAACACTAATGAAAGTTAATGCCAAAATACTCTAAGTAATTCAACCTTTGAGCTGAACTCTCCACACTAGACAGCAAACAGTTAGGAAGTCAGTAGACTTTGACCATGTCTACGCAGTCAAAATGAACACAGCATCTGTAGTCCAGCAAGGTTTCTCACTCTAATGCGGGTTTGCAATAATTTTAGCGTGACTTGCTGCTGCTCTTACCAATGACCATTTGACTCCAAAAATACCTTTGATGGCCAATACTTTATTTAGACTCTGCCTCTTCCTTCTATTTCTTCTCTTCCTTTTTTCATTAAAAAAATAGATTATACCTTCATGTGGTAAAAACAATTCAAAGGTTTCATAAGAGAAAACGAGATTTCATTCCTGACCCCCCACTTTCCATATTTCTTTTTCCCTCAGAGGAAAACATTTCTTTCCAATTCTCTTCTATCCTTCTACCATTGTCTTATACCTGAGTGGATATCTGCACATGTGCATTCTAATTTTTCATACCTAATTTGTAGCTTATTCTGCACACTTTTCTGAACATTTTTTTTCCCACTAACAATGTGTCTTGGAAAAAAGTTGCTATCTATCTGATGTTACATGACTATTGCATCTCAGGTGTTTAGCAAGACTTATTTAACTAGTTTAATCATGATGAGTCTTCAGGTTACTTTCAATATTATACTATATCAAATAAAGGTACATTGTGAGAAGGGTGATGTTCAAGACACAGTCGCTTTCATGTAGATGTATGAATACACCAGAAGACATATTTAGACATATGAATTTACTGGGCCAAATTCATGCACGATGTTTGAACTTTTGTAGATGTTACCAATTGCCCTCCATAGATTGTATAATTTATATTCCTATCAATAACGTACGGAAGTGCTGTTCTCCACATTCTTCAAGGCAAGATGTCACAAACGTTTTGGTGTTTGATAAGCTGACAAGTGAAAAATCCATTCTCAGATTTTCACTTTGCTTTCATGTTATAATCAATGAGACTGAGCAGCTTTTCATACCTTCTCATCCCATTTGTCCTTTCTAATATTTTTTTATTCAGCATTATGGAACACGCCGACTACTCATTAATACCCAAAGAATATTAGACAAGAGTACAACTATATGCCTTTTTTTCTTTTTTGTTCTCTAAGCAAAATAAATACATGAACCCTTATGGTTTGTTGCTATCAATTATCTTTCCACTTTATATAGCTTTAGTAATTTTGTTTTTTACTGAGCCTTTTCTTGTCTGAGGCCACAAATTAATCTAATAATAATTTTAAGAAGGATGGATTCCTCTCTTGTGAAGATATCAAAAGCAACTGGAACTTGGGGATATCTGCCATGTTACTCACTCATTTCATCCATATCTATGTTTTTTAATCAATTTTCAGAAAATAGCAGGTATGTCAGCACACACAGTTCATGAATACTAAGAGTTTACGATTTTGAAAGACACTAACAGACTGATATAAAACACTGGACACTATTTATAACATTTGCTATTTCTGAAGGCTAGCTCATTGCTTTACCAATAAAACCCCATTTTCTGTAAGTGAATTTGAGCTATTTATGGTCCTATTCAAGCAACTCTATTAGAAAAATCAGCTGAGTTTGCATGTAAAAATTGCTACAATTCAATGTTTTTTTAACATTGAGAAATTATTATTATCCCTTAATAATAATTATTAAAGTATTAAAGTGTTTTCCTTTTATTTCCAACACAATGAACTATAAGAATGGAATGCTGATAGTACATTTTCAGTTGCAGTTATGATAAGTTTAGATTAATCAATAGTTACTCAGCAGAATGCTTACTATATTTTATTGAACTACAGATAAAATAAAAGGTAACCTTAGCTATATACATTTGTAAGATACATGATATAATTAATAGCATGGATACATTGTAAAAATAATTTTTCTATAATCTATTTTCTATCTAAGTTAAGTCATGACTTTGACATCTATCAGGATGTCTTGTTTAAGTTTAGTAACCTCGGCTGTAAATCAACATAATCTCAGAGATGCTCTATGAGGTCACATCTAAATAAGTCCTCTTAGAAAAGACAATTACATCCAGGGACTAAATCTAGCAAGGGGTTGTGATTTCAAAATGCAACTTTTATCTACAGCATTTCAGAAAGTTGAAGTAATATTTCACTCGTATGAGTCATTCTAGTAGAATGATCTTTAAAACATTAAATGCAACACTCGCTTTTCTTTCTCTCTGAGTCAGAGTCTCAGTCTGTAGCTCAGGTTGGAGGGCAGTGGCACACTCACAGCCACCGCAGCCTCTACCTGCTGGGACTACAGGTGTGTGCTACCACACCTGGTTAGTTTTTTTTTTTCTTTTTTTAATGTAGAGATGAGGTCTCACCAAGTTGCCCAGTCTGGTCTCGAACCTCTGGGCTGAGGCAGTTCTCTCACCTTGGCCTGCCAAAGTGTTGGGATTATAGGCTTGAGTCACTGTACCCAGCCAGCACTTTTTTTTTTTAAATGCACTGTACCTACAAATTCCCAATAACCATCAAATCAATTAATATAAACATAATAAATAATACAATAATCAAACTTCAGAATTGGTGGTTTGACTTGGAAAAATATATATGACTTGAGAAAATGGAATAGTATAGACAAAACTTTAACCCTGAAGCCCCATTTGTTACTGTAGAAGTCAAGGGAAAACTCCTTTGCCTTCTGAAGATTCACTGAAAATCAGCTGACTAAAGGTAAAGTAATGGCAGAAAAGACATACAAATTCATTAATGTGCATGGGAGTTGTTAGGTTAAAATATATCCCAGTGGGACCTCTAAAATATTTGGCCAGGCCTGATGGTGGTATGTATCTGGTATGCAATCTGGTGCCATGAGAAAGATACAAAGAATTGCACAGAAGTTAGATTGGAAAATATAGTTTAGCTAGAAAGTGAGAGAGAGAGAGAGAGAGAGAGAGAGATTGATTCGACTCCCCAAGGTAAAGGTTGGGGGGACCAAAGCTAAGAAAACATGGTGGCCATAGCTCAAAAAAGCAATGGCAAATGTCTTCTTCAGGTTGAGTTCTTTTAAAATTTCCCTTTGATGGAGGCAGGTTGTTAAAGTGGTTGGGTGGGGGTCTGCTCCCCATCATCACAGAGAGCAAGTAAGTGCAGGTACTGATATCAGGTGATATATGGCTGGCAGATGGGTGTGTTTGTCACATGATTGCTGCCACAGTGACGGGATCTGTATGTATCATGAAGGTCACTGAGGGCTCATTAGGTTAACTTGGGTCTTATGGTTGGAGGCAAATACTTGAAGTAGGAAGGCTAATTAGTACAAAACAAGCTGGGGAGAGGGTTGTAACACAATTATCAAAAGCTACCTCTGAGAAACCAGTTCTATCCTTGGCTAGTATTTAGAAGGTAAAGTAAACTGCTAGAGAAACATGACAGACCTATGTTTTAAAATGGGTGCTTGTTGGGTATATTAACTCCATGTTATGTCCTTTCAGGAGCCATAAAAGTATAATAACTCTAAGAAATGTTCAGAGGGTTTGAAACTGTCTATATAAAATTAATATTGGGCCATAAATAAAAGCTAGAGAAGAGACCAGAGTCCTAAAGAGCTTCAGCTGTGGTTGAAAGTTAACACATCTGTTGTTTCTAAATTTGCTTCCCTTCCACCCTAATAGAGAGCAACTAATTATCTTCATGTCTTTACCCTGGGGTGAGGAGTAGCTGCCCCATAAGGCTGATCAACATATTCTTTCTTAAACAATGGATTTAGGACTACTTGAGGACAAAAGCTATAGGTTTAAGGACAAAGTGGCTTCAGTCTCCAGGGACCCCACCTCCCCAAACCTTCTTGCTGGACTGCCTCCATAATGGCTCAGAGGTGTGGGTTGGGTGACAAAAACCTGATAGTCATGGGACCTGCTTTATAGACAGCATCTGTAGTAAAATCTAAGAATGGTGTTTGAAATCTTTTTCAGACTTTGAACTCTGATAAACCCAAACCTCCACCCAGTCCCAGAACACTAGGAAGTCAGCCCAACAGGTCTTTGAGGCCCTCTCTTTCCCAGAAATTGATTCTCAACGGAAGACAACAGACACTCCCATGACATCAATCAATCAGCAGCCCTTATCCCTGTGCCTACCAAGTTCCCTTTAAAATCTCAATTCTCTGAATATTTTGGGAGGCAGATTTGAATAATTTATCTTGCCCTTCTGTCTCAGCTGCTTTGTGATATTAAACTCTTTCTTAGTTGTAATGATTGCATCAGTTTTGATTTTTCTGGGCAGCGGGCATAGGAACCTGGTCAGGCTGTAACAGGTTGGTGGTTCTATACCATCTTAAGGTTATAGGAAGTATAGAAGCTTGGATCATGGCCAAATAGGTTATGGTGGTAAATCAGGTTATGACAAGATAGGTTATGGGAGGGGAAGAAGGGCATGTAGGCCAGCAAAGGGGGTTTTGTTACATAGATGAAACTTTACAAGTAGTAGTCTTCAGAGAGAATAGATGATAAATTTTTGTTGTTGTTGTTGATGTTGTTTTTTTCAGTCCTTTACAGGTGTTAGATTCTCAGTTAATCTTTCCTAGATTCAAACAAAAGAGGACCTCAGAGAAAGCCTAGCTGCATCAATGCATACTTTTCTTACAGATGCAAATCTCTTCACAGAAGGTAGCTTGGCAGGGCTTCTGCTCACAGGTCCTCTGAACAGCCTTCTTAAAATATGCCAAAGAAGGATATTTTGGTGTGAAATATTTTGGTTTCTCTCATTACAATCAACTTCTATTCTTTTTATCTTTTATATTTTAAGTTTCTTCCTTCCTAGGTCTACCTGTTTCTTTTGGTAAAAAATGAAATTCTAGTTGTTAGCTTTGAAAATTGCTGCTGGTGAAAAGAATCTCAGAGATAAAAAGGAAAAAAGATATTTTCCTCAAAAGAGCTAATAAACTATTACTTATATATTGTTGACTTCTTATTGTCCTCATTATTTTTTGATAAGTGCTTGAAAGTGTGGTTATTCAAAAGTTTTTTTCTTTTTCTATTCTCTTTTCAATAGCTGGCTTTAGAGAATAGAGCATTGTTTTGGTACTAAGAATAAGTAGATACTAGATTTTATTGAAATTTGTTAAAAACTTGCAAAATTTTATCCCTGTCTTAAATGTGAAATAAAAATGTAAGGATAGATTTAGGAAAAAGATATTTTAAAACATTACAATTCACAAAAATTAAAATTCACATGCAGTTTTGAAAACTATTATTTTAGCATTCAAATTACCAATATGGTATTATTTATAATTATGGGAGTATCCAGTGCTAAAAATGTCAATTTAATAAACAATTGCATTGTTTTTCTTTATAAAAATAATTTTTGGATAAAAAAAGTCTTTAGGTTAAAAAAAGAAAAATCTGTTGTCATTTGCAATAATGCTAAATTGAAAATGTTGCAACCATAAAGTAAAACAAATTGGAGTTTTATGTGCTGTTTGAAAATTTTCCTTTTTAGTATTGAAAGATGATGGTGTTGCAATTGGTCTCTTTTTAATGTTAGCATAAATAAGTACTAGTTTTCAAAATAAATTATTTGTTCATAGCTGAAACTCAAATGAAGTCAGATCTACATTTTTCAATAGTACTTTAGTTTGTAGAATCATATTGAAAACTCATTCCAACAGAGTAGTAGCTTGCAAGACCCCAAGGACGTAGTTACATGCTAACAAAAAATGCTAAGTATTAGTTTAAAATAAATATTTTCGTTTGGAAATTTCAACTTTACTGACCTAAAGTGATTAATTTGAATATATGTAGGAAACACTAGAATTTCATAGTAGAATGAATCTATAAAAATTTACACATCACAAACTTTTGTAATAGGCACATTATTTTCAACCATATTAGAAGACATAGAGTACTTAAACAATGTATCTATGTTTGTGTCTATATCTATCTATTCAATTGATAAATTGTGGGGTTTTTTCCAGCTAATTACCTAACCTATCTGTGTCACTCATTCTTCTCTTCTGAAATGCTTTAACAGTGTAACCGAGTCCAAGCTCGACCACTGGCTGCACCACAGCCACTAAGTCCAGAGACAAGGTTTTGGGCCAACAAGTGACTTTACTTGAAAAGCTTGCAATCCAAGAAGACGACAGGCTATCCTAAAGCAGCAATCCCCAACCTTTTAGCATCAGGGATTGATCTCATGGAAGAAAATTTTTCCATAGACTGGGGGGAGGGGGATGGTTTCAGAGTGATTCAAGTGCAGAACTTTCATCGTGCACTTTATTTCTGTTATTATTACATTGCGATACATAATGAAATAAGGATACAACTCACCATAAAATGAAGAGGCACGGATGGAAGCAGTAAATAAAATAATGGGTGGGCTATACATGGGCTAAAATAAGTGTCGGATTCTGACTTAAAGCCTGCCACCGGATGCAACTGTACACTTGAAGTACATCAACTCACTTGCCACTCATTGATAGGGTTTTGATATGAGTCTGTAAGCAGTGGATTTATTATGACCTCTGTGCAGTTAGATCTCACTGCTAATGCTAATCTGTAGTTACAGCCATTCCCAGCACTAGCATCACCATCTCATCTCCACCTCAGATCATCAGGCATTGGATTCTCATAAGGAGCGTGCAACATAGATTCCTGGCATGTGCCGTTCCCTTCAGGGTTCATGAGCCTATGAGACTCTAATGCTGCTGCTGACCTGACAGGAGGAGCTCAGTTGGTAATATGAGTGATGTGGGTGGCTGTAAATGCAGATAAAGCTTCACTCATTTGCCCACTGCTCACCTCCTACTGTGTGACCTGGTTCCTGACAGGCCACAGTCCGGTACCGGGTACCAGGGCACTGGGGACCCCTGTCCTAAAGAGCCGTCTTAAGTTGCCGAACCTCAGACTCTTTATGTTAAGGGAGGTGGGAAGGGTAGGGGGCTGAGGTCAAGAAGTGACCGCTACTGCAGACATCTGGGCATTCAGCATCAGTCAGGGTCTGAGGAGGTTGTGAAACCTTGTTTTTGGTCAGGTCACGATTTGCTATAAATCTTGAACATGACACTGTGACTTGTGTATACACTCTTTATCTCCTCCTTTATTAGTTTTAGGAAAAGGACAGCTACTGTTATTTTTTCTTAAGGTTGAACTTGAACTAAGCTAAATTCCTCTTATAATTAGTGGACTTAAAGAATAATATCTCAGGGAGTCAGAGGTAAAATGGCGTCAGTCATGCTGTCTCCCTCCACTGTTACAATAATACTCACACTTTTGTGTGAGAATTAATTCAATAATGCATGTGAAACACTTACAATAGTACCTGGCATATTGTAAGCACTCAATAAAAATCTTCTGTTATAATTTATCAGATGGCCAAAGAGCTCTCAAATTAATAGTTCGAATAGAGTTTCTTAAATCAGCATCAACATTTCGGCCTTCTTCAAACTGTGCTTTAGGTGTGGGAAAAAGTTGCTGTATTCATTCAATGGTGAGTTTTCTCCAACAAATTCAGTGACTTTGAATTGTAAGAGATACTGCATGGAAGGTTGAGGCAGAAGGATTGTCTAAGCCCAGCAGGTAGAGGCTGCGGTGGCCATGAGCGTGCCGCTGCACTCCAGCCTGGACGACAAGAGTAAGACTCCAACCCAAACAAAAAAAAAAAAAGATACTGTATGGAGTATCACACACAGGAAAGTGCATTATGACCTGACGATCTAGCATGCCTTGCTGCATATTTTCAAATGCACCTAATGAAGGAGAATATGATAATGTGAAAGACATTTCACGTCTCGTAAGCATCTGAAAGTGGACTTTACGGGAAAGTATGCAAGTTAAATCAAACATAGTCATTTGAATCAGTAACCACTCAGTGAACAATTCTATGTAAAAAAAAAATCATCTTAGGGGAAGGCTTTACTCTGCCTGATGTAGAACACTAATACCAGAATGAGTTATTCTACTTTGAAATGTTTGTGGAAGTGTGTCATCATCACAGTAGGAGGAGTGGCTCTTATAACTATTGTCAGTGCTGATAGCAACTTGGTGGCTACGTTCAGCTAGATATGTCACAATATGGAAGTAATCTAGGAGCTATGACATAAGAACTGAGTTTATTTGCTTTCTGAGTCTCTTTTAAAAAAAGGTAAAGCTGTTTTGAAATTTAATTTACATGTCATTAAGTTACCTGGGTGCAATTCAATGAACTCTATTGTATTTAAAGAGTTGTGCAATTGTCACCAAAATCTAGTTTTAGAACATATTCATCACCCCAGAAATAAATCTTATACCCATTTGCAGTCACTTTGCAAATCCCAGCTTTCCCTGTCCTACTTCAACCCACAGATTAGACAACCCTTAATCTTTTTTGTGTCTTTATAAATTTGTGTATTCTGAACATTTCAAATAAATAGAGTAATGTAACATGTGGCATTTTATGACTGGTTTCTTAACATTTTTAAAGTCTGTTTGTGTTTGTAGCATGTATTGTTACTTTCTTATTTTTATCGCCAAATAATATTCCATTGTATGTTCCATAACTTATTTATTTGTTGATAGAATTTAGATTGTCTCTACTTTTTGTCTCTCATAAATAACTTTTCTATGAACACCCTGTACAGGTTTTTGTGTGGAGACATGCTTTCATTTCTTTTGAGTATACATCCAGGAGTGAAATACTTGGGTCATATGGTAAGCTTTATCATTTGAGCAACTGATATACTATTTCCCAATGTGACTGCAAAATTTTACATTTCTGCCAGCAGTATATGAGGGTTCCAATCTTGCCACATCCTCTCCAACACTTGTTTTTATATATCTTTTTTTAATGATAACCATTCTAAGGGTTGTGAAACTCTTACTGTGAGTCTGATTTGTAGCATATGTTGAGAAAACAATTCTTTTCTCATTGATGTGTTTTTGCTTTTGTGTCAAGATTAATTAAACATCTTAGAATTTACTTCTAGACTTTTCACTCTATTTGTCTATCTTTATGCCAGTATCACTGTTTCTTGATTATTGTAGCTTGCAGTGAATTTTGAAATGGGGAATAACTTTGTTCTTCTTTCTCAGCATTGCTTGACTATTCTTTAAGTTAATTTCTGTAAATTTAGTTTTATTTCTAGCAAAGAAATACATAGCTATATTTTCAGAAGTCAAATATACATAATTAATATGTGTGTTTTAAAATTTATAACTTAGATACTATCTATTGCCATATTCTAAAGAAAACTGAGCATTTACATTTATTTTATCTGGTACAGGAATAGACACATGGACAATGGAACAGGACAGAGAATCTGGAAATAAAACCATGGTCCTTCAATCAACTCATCTTCTACAATGCTTTCAAAAACAAACACTGGGGAAAGGAAAACATTTAACAAATGGTGTTGGGAAAACTGGTTAGCCATGTGCAGAAGAATGGAACTGGACCCCTAGCTATCATCATATACAAAAATTAACTCAAAATGGATCAAGGACTGAAATGCAAAACCTCGAAATTTAAGAATGTTAGAAGAAAACTTAGGGAGCACCCTTCTGGACCTCAGAGTAGGCAATGAAATTATGGCCAAGTCCTCAAAAGCAAATGCAACAAAAGCTAAGATTGACAGGTAGGATCTGTCATTCATCTGTCAAAAGACTGAAAACTTTTGCACAGCAAAAGAAATCATTAATAGAGTAAAAAAACAACCCATGGAGTGGAAAAAAGAAATATTTCCAAGCTATGCATCTGACAAAAGCCTAACATCCAGGATCTACAGGGAGCTCAAAAAAATTGACAGAAAAAAATCATACAACCCCATTAAAAAGTAGGTAAAGGAATTGAGTAGACACTTCTTAAGGGAAGACAGTCAAGCAGTCAATAAACATATGAAAAGTGCTAAGTCTCACTAATCATCAAATAAATGCAAATCAAAACCACAATGAGATACTATCTAACATCAGTTAGGATAGCTATCATTTAAAAAAATTCAAAACAACAGGTGCTAGTGTGGCTGCAGAGAAAAGGGAACACTTCTACAATGTTGGTGGAAATGTAAAGTAGTTCAGCCTTTGTGGAGGTGGTGATTTCCCAAACAACTAAAAATTGATCTTCATACCATACAGCAATTCCTCTTCTGGGAATATATCCAGAGGAACCATAAATTGCTCTAGTAAGCCAGTAAGCCACCTCCACACATATGCTCACTGTGGCACTAGTCACAGTAGCAAAAACTGAACCAACCCAGATGCCCACTGAAAGTGGACTGGATAAAGAAAATATGGTAAGTACACACAATGGAATATTACACAGCCATAAGGAAGAACAAAACCATGGTCTTCACGGCAACATGGATG
>CAUYQG010019737.1:0-23612 GCA_963574415.1 Tarsius wallacei | reverse complement strand
TTACAGGCACGCGCTACCACGCCCGGCTAATTTTTTTTTATTTATTGTAGAGATGAGGTTTCGCCTGCCCAGGTGGGTCTCGAACCCGCGGGCTCAGGCAATCCACTCACCTCAGCCTCCCAAGGTGCGGGATTACAGGCTAAGCCACCAAGCCCAGCTTCCTTTCTTCATTTTTGTTTATCCTCTCCATCAATACCTTGATTTCTGGATTTGTGGTTTGAGACCAATTGTTCTGGGGCTCTTCATTGTTTGAGTTCTGAAGTCTGTATTTTCAAGTGCTATCTTTCCAGGTGTCTGAGGGGTACCTATGTTCTTACAATGATTATTCTTCATTTGTGATGGATCCCCCCCTTTTTAATTACATTGCTCAGTGATGGGGGATAGTTTTCACCTCTGTTTGTTCAATCTCCTATTCTTCCTTAGGTAGATTCTTTGGATTTGTTCAAATTTGAAGTCTGACCCGACTCATCTGCTGCTAGGTCTCCCACTCTAATTACATGGATCTTTGGGCCAGTGTGTGTGTGGGGCGGGTGGGGAGTGAGGTTTCCATCTCTCTGGTATGCACTTAGAATATCCTCTCTGGGCAAACAATGGTCAATCTCAGAGGAGTGCGGAGATCACTCCTTGGTCTCAAGATGCAGGCTACTCAGAATTGGGTGAGCTAAGGCTGGTCTCTCTTACATCAGCTGAAGGGAAAGGTCATTTTTGACTCAACAAAATAAGATCTTAGGTTTTATAGCTTGCAGTAAATCCCACTCGGTGACAATTAGATACCATGTTTAAACTTCAGTCACCTTCAAAGTACTCTCCATTTGATGCAATATGTCTATCAAGACGCTTTTTTCACTGCTCAAAATGGTTTTTGAACTCTTCCATTTTGATGACTTTTAGTGCTTCTGCCATTTTTTCCTTTCACTTCTTCCACATCAGCAAAACATTTTCCTTTGAGGACTTGGAGACAGATTCTTCCCAGTGCTGTCCCAGGGTCCACCGAGGGCCTCCCCTTAAGGACAGGAACAGTTTGCTCTTGAGCCTCTGCTCAGCCTTGTGAATAGTCTTGTATAAGTCCTATAAGCTTGTCGTCATCTGGAGATATTTTTGCCACTTTTCTTTAAATTCCATGTTTTTCTGCAAGAATACGGAGATTGACAACCTTGAAGTTCAGTTTCATCATAAGCATTTTTTATCCAATAATGAAATTATTTTCCCTGCTTCTCTTTACATTACATACTTCTTCATGCCGGGGACTCCCAGGCGGCGCCAACCACTATGGCAATGCAGGCACCCAGTTTTACTTTTTTTGTCTCTTTTTACCTTGATTCAAGCCCACTCCCACCCTACCTCCCCCACACCCTTTGGCCTCTTACAGTTTTTGCAAGTTGACTGCAGGGGTGGGTCTACTGGACTTATTCTGTTAAGTGTTTGAAGTTCAATTACTATGGTATTCTTATTAAGAAGAATTCTTGGTTACAGGTGGGGTGCCCTTTATTAATCTATGTATTTACTAATTCCTCACTTAGCATATTTACTGAATGCCTTTTAATGACTACACACTGTGCTGTGCCAGATACAAAAATGACAGACATTTTCTTTGGTCTCAAGAAGTTTGCATTTTATAAGGGAAGACAAACACATAAATAGGTGACTATTATATGAGACAATAGCTGCAACAATGGAAATACATAGCCTATTTGTAGAAGCACAGAAGAGGCCAGACAAGAAGTCCTGAAAGCTGTTAGGACTGAAATCCTGTAGGTTACAATGACTGAGTTGATACTTAAGAAATACGTAGTAGTGAGCCTGGCACAGGTGTGACAGAGCACCGCTGACAAGAATGTTAGTATGAGCCATGCCACGGGGAGCTGAAAACAGGCTTGCACACCCAGGGAAGGAGGTGAGCTGGGTAGAACGTAAACTCTCAACTGGGTCGTTTGCTCTGTCATGTGCAAGGTTTGTAATTTGGGCAAGCACTGACTCAGTTTCCTCATCTGTAAAAACTGAGACAAGATCTCCTAACAGGGATTCTGTAAAGATTGTGAGACTTGATATATGTAAAGTACTAGCATGGGGCTTGGCAATAGTAAATGCTTTGTAAGTTTTCTTCTGCTTGATTTTGAAGTGGAAAGCAAGCAGGATAGGTGACAGTATCTCATGGTAATGTGCTTGGAATTTATACTGTGTAACTAGAGGGGATTTTGAAAGACTTTAAGTAGTGGAAAAACATGACCAGATTTATTTTTTTCAACACTCTGGAGACTGCAGAGACTAGGAAAATCTTCAGGGAGCTGGGACGCTAGGGAGGTGTAATATGGAAATGAACTAAGATGCGTTAGAATGTGTCGGAGGGAAAGTCTGATTACACCAATGAGTGGACATGGAAGTGAGGTGGAGGAAGGAGGGTGAAGCTAGAGGCAAAGAGTGCAAAGTGTGCAGTCTGGTGACTCGGTGGCTGACTGTTCTAGCAACTGGCATAGACATTAGTTAAGAAGGAGCAGGTGCAGAGGGGATTTTTCACATGTAGGGCCTGAGGTTCCTGATGAAAAAGTCCAGCAAGGGTTTCAAGTGTGATACTTGAAGGAGAGGTCAGGATGGATATAGTTTTAGGAACCATCAGCATGGTGATGTTGAGATAATGGGAAGTAATTAAATCCCTCACTGATAGAGAACAGAGTCTTGGAATGACACCGTTGGTTACAGAGAAAGCTAAGAAAGAGGTCCTCAGAATGGAGACAAAGAAGCTAGAGGAGCTCCTAGGAGAACTGGAGAGAGAACATATTCATATTTTTGCCTCCAGATATGAATTCCTCACCTATGGATGCCACACTTGTGTCTAACAAGCGTTCTTAGGCTGCACTTCACGTAAGTTGCCCCAAGCATGAGTCTAAGGTTGCTTGGTGTTCTAAAGCTCCACCTAGCCACAAGCTGAGGTAAAAATAACCAGTCACATGTTTCTCTCAGGTTAGGTGGACTAAACTTGCCCCACAGTCACTGTTTCCAGAGCCACTCAGTAATGCCAGTGTTTTTCCTAAGCATGCTGTTATGAGTCTATTTATTCGGTTCCTGGGATCATTTGGGCAACCATTCCCAAAGAAAACCCAGACATATCATCTCTCTCTGTGACATTTCTATTTATTTCTGTTTGGTTTTACGTGAGGTTGATTGCCACATCTTTGCAACAAACTGCCTTGATGAGCAGATAAAAATCTTTAAATTTTTCCTGTCCTTATGAGTGCATTTCTCCTACAAAATGAAAGAATTATAAAGATACAAAAAATTGAGGCAATTAGTTTTGTCTAAACTGGAGGTGTTGCATATGAGTAATGATAGAAGTTATGAGTTTATTGGCTTTGTTATTTTAAAATAATGTGCATACTGGAAAACCTTGGAGGACGTTTAAATGTATGTTACCCTTGTTTGCTTTTATCAGTCAATATTTTGTGAATGCCATACAGACTTGCATCCCATAAAAACTTTAGAAAATTTCGATTTTGTTATATACAATGAAAAGTAAATACAAATATGTAGCACTATTTTAGTAAGTGCCTATGGGAGCATGTTAGTGTATTTTCCAGATTTCAAATGTAGAGTTTGATATCACCAGGATAAAGACTCATATGATTGCATATTTGCATTACACAGAGAAAAAAATGACATGGCTAAGAGTAAAAAGCTATAGACAATAAAAATAATGAACTACCACTTTAGGTATAAGGAAACAAAAAAAATAAGTCAAGTAAGAGAGGTCAGACATATCAGATTAAGAAAGTTAGAAATGGAGATCTCAGTCCTGGAGGCCATGTAAGTAGATCACAGAGGAGATTCTGTAAACCAAGGAGTGAGAGACAGCTGCTGGGGCAGGGAACTAGCGAGGAGAGAACAAGCAAGGTCAGGGAGAAGTGAAGAAAAGAACATTTATGCCCTATTTAGCCAGCAATTTGTTATAAAACAACCTTGCCACCTGCAGAGAAGGATTTAAAAATGTATTGGCACGAACTATCAAATCAACCAAATTAGAGCAGCCTGTCTTCCAGGTCGCCAGCACAGGCTACAGTGGACATTTAGCAATGGCAGCCCTTCTCGGGAAGGCTGAGAGAGAAAGAAGTGTACTTCAGGCAAGTAAGGGATGATACAGTTGAAGATGATCAGCATAAGGTCATGAACATTGCATATCAGCTTCGTCTTTTAAAAGCCAAAGAATGCATTTTGCTTTTGGCATAGCTATATGATATCTTAAATCATTTTGCTACCACATGAAACTAAATAGGACAAGAAAGAGCCACTCATCTCTTTATTGCACAGTCATTTATACTAAACTTTTCCATGAAAGGCTAATGTTTCTCTTCCACCTTGGGGTCACATGTGAGTCATTGCTCTTCTGATCCTGAATATCTACTGATATCTCTAAGTCACCATTTGTACCTTCACTACAGTTCCCATTCAATCCTCCTCCTCCTGGCCTCCTTCAGGGCTCCATGACTCTATTCAACCTGTAGCATAGCTGCCAAATTCTCTCTTCTTTGCGCTTGACTCTAAGAACCTCCTCCTTTCTTTCATCTTGTTTTCTAGGCATGGGGGTTTTCCAGCTTTACATCATGCTGTGAATCGACACTTGATCAGAACAATCTAATCCATCCTCATCCCAAGCCCTGTGGGATGTCCTATTTAACATGTCATTTCATCTATGTGTAGAGGGTTGGTGCACACTCATACCACTTGTCTATTTTTGTTTCTGATCCGGGTTGGACACCACAGAGAACTGGCACATAAACTCTTTTCTCCTTGCCTTTCTGCTCAGAAAGACTGCACCTTATGTTCTCCAAATTAAAATGCAGCTTCCTTTATTTCTTGTTTCTTGGTATGCTTTCCCTTCTTCTAGACAAAGATGATTGGATTTTCTTTGTGCTCTACTGGAAACTTCTCCCAAAATACTAACATTTTTACTTAATTATTTAAAAAAATCTCTGCATCACTAAAGTTCATGAAACTATGAGTTCCAATTAGGAGGGTAGTGATAACTCTGTAAGCACATGATGACATGGCACATGATAATGCTGAGATTAATCATTATAAATGCATTGTTCCACCTTTGAATTTTTTCTTCTAATTCTGATTGAGCATAATGACTCTGAGTGATTTTGAATTCACACAATAATATACTTACTTTAATTTCCTGGTTTTGTTCCATCAGAAAAGAGGTGAGTTTGGCTGGAAGATAGTTTGTTCTGCAAGTCTCATCCGTACCATTTTCAAACCAACCAAACACTTTATTTTGCTGGGTAGCAACCATTCCTGCTTGGTCAGACTATACTATACTTTCTATCAATGAAGATCCAACAGACCTTTTCCCTTGTATGACTTTCCTGATTTCACTTTCTGCTGCCACTGAATACATTTGAAAAATCCTTAAAACTAATTATGTTAATTTATGTTTTACGTTATTAACATCTCATTCTGCCTTGTTTTTTTTCTGCCCCAAACAATAAGCCCCTGAGGCATTTGAAATACTTATGTTTAGTTGCTTAGTAAATCTTTAGTACCCATCATAACATCAAATTTTGATGACAGTAATAGAGATGGATAAAGGAGACAATCACACCCCAGAGAAGTCATAAAACAAGAATGTCCAGTGAGATTTATTTAGAATGAAGTAACAGACAATATAAAGCCCCAAGAATAAGACTGGGTGCATTTTAAATTGAGATGACAACCATACCATAGTCCTAAAAAAATGCCTGCTTCTAATATATACTATACATGACTTAATTGTCTCACGCTGATCTAAAATCAAGACTTAAATGCAATAGAAACTGACAGAAGCTTAGACCTGATGCCTTTTCAGCCAGGATAGGGACAAGCACTGGCATGTATCAAGCCAGTAAGCATGTATCAAGCTTACTAATCTATCAAACTGATAATAAATAGCAATTACAATTCACTATGATAAAAGCCATGGTACATATTGTTGGAGAGTGCTACAGAAATGTGCAGTAGAAGTTCCCTACTCAGACCAAGAGGTCAAGCACAGCTTCATAAACATCTCCATATAGTTCATGCCTTGTGCCTTGCCTGGACTGTGGTCTACCTTGGTTGCCTAGATAACTCTTGCCTCTCTCAGACTCAAGTCCACCTTCTCCTTAAGCCAGATTTACTCTTTCTTTAATCAACCACATGTTCATTCTTTCCTGCTCACTACCTTCCACTCTGGCAGGATTCATTGCTTCTTTTTAGTTGCCATAATGGTTTTATAATCTGGTCCAGGCTTAGATAGTGGTACACTGCCCCTTCCCCATCTTGAATAAAAATCAGCACTGTGGGGCCAGAGAAAGCAGACAGAAGGACAAATATCTTGAGTAAGTATTTAAAAATGAATCCTCTCCCACTTTCTGTTTCTTTCCCCAGTACTTTTGCCACTGCTCTATTGATACAAAAATGTAGTTCTGGCTTCACAGTTGCCTGTGGGTTACCTGTGGATACAAAAAAGAGAGCCAATAGAACACAACTTTTGTAACAGTCTTTACATGCTCAAGCCAGATCCTCTTTCCAGGCATCTCCAGCACACAGAGATTAATCAGAGACTCAGACACAAAGAGTTACATGACCAAACTCAAGCAGCATATACACTTAAAATTCTAGGTCACTGGATGGGTGGGTGAACAGGTTTTTGAATGTTGTAAAGTTCAGGTGCCAATCTATTGTCTTCCTGCCGAGTTGGTCTTCGTGATGCTCAAATTTAGTGAGGAAGAGATATTCTCAAGGTTGGAAGGATTCTGTGGCTGTCTTCTTAAAGGTTTGGAGGTGGGCAGGGTGTGAGACGACCTCAGCTGAGTTGTGTGGGAAGTTCTGGGAGTTGTTTAGGCAATAGCACCTAAGTATAAGAATTTACCATGATGACTACTTTGATGTTTTTTTCCCCCTTAAGATAAAGTTACATCCAAAATGTGCTTTTTGCTATCCTGCCTCTCCAGCACCTAAAGTATACATTTAGACTACTTTTTAAGTGTTGTAATTGTAGACATTAGAACATTAGAGTGTCCTTATTCAGACTGTTTCCATTACAAAATTTATGATAATTAAATTGTGCTGTCGGTAGACCTGCCTATCTTCTCAACTCTTTCACAGGGATTATGTTTTTGTTTGTTTGTTTTTTAATTCTTGGAGTTTTGCACATAAATGCCTGGCACATAAATCTTGCTAACTTAATTTATTTTTAAATTAGCGAATAAAATAACTTTGATTGTTAATTGAATATATGCAGTTTAGAACTATACTAGATAATACTAAAATAAATGCTTTTGGATGGTGCTGCCAAGAGAAGTCAGTATACCTGAACCATCTCCAGGTGGAACTAGGATGTCAGCCTGAAACGTATAAATAATTCTCCAAGTCTCCTGGAGAAGACACAGGCCAGAGGTAGAACAAAGCAAGAAGAAGGATATTCTTTCCTGCAGTCAACTTTTAAAACACCACACTCTCTTGTTTCCATGGCAAGAAAATCTCCTGGGTGCATTGCCAGGAGGTTCTCCCTTAGAAAGTGAAAAGAGGAAAGAAAAGAAAGGAAAGGAGCAACCCATAGCTGTGTTTTCTGAAAACAGCTTGACTCTCCTGCTGCCACACCGCAGAAACACCTCATCTGATGGTGGCCAGGTCGCCTCTACTCAGCATGCTGGAAGCTTGTGATTAATTTTGTTTGACAGCAGCAAAAAGTGTGCTCTACCTTGGATGCCAGCTGATTATTTCCAGTATGTTTGCTGCTGAAAATTCCATTAATGATTTGCAATATCTATTCAACTTGAAGAAAGGAGAACACTACTTTTCTGAAGAAGAAAAAGTAAAATTGAACCCAGTCTTTTGGAAAAATCTGAATCTACAAAGCGAACATTTGGAGCCGGGCTCGGCGGCTCAGCCTGTAATCCCGTGCCTTGGGAGGCTGAGATGAGTGGATTGCCTGCTCTAACCCGTGCCTGCGGGTTAGAGACCCGCCTGGGCAACTTGGTGAGACCTCATCTCTACAATAAATCAAAAAAAATTAGCCGGGTGTGGTAGCGCACGCCTGTAGTTCCAGCTACTTGGAAGGCTGAGGCGGAGGGGTTGCTGGAGCCCAGCAGTTCGAGGCTGCGGTGGCCGGGAGCGGCCACTGCACTCCAGTCTGCACTCAGACTGGAGTGAGACTCCAACTCAAAAACAAAACAAAACAAAACAAAGTGAACATTTGATGGCAGAGGAATTGAGGGAAATATCAGCAATATCCCCCCGCCCCTTTTTTTTTGCACAATGGATTTGGTCTGCTATTGACACCCTATCATTAGCGAATGCGTTGTGAAGAATAACAAATTTTTATTGATGTGTTTTCCTTTTCTTCCCAGAGTAAAATATGGCAGGTTTTAATGTTCAACTTGATGTGCATTTACTAAGTGCCTACTGTGTTCAAGACCCTCAGGAAACATCTCCTGAACCAAATGGTGTGTCT
Source organism: Tarsius wallacei (assembly GCA_963574415.1). Taxonomy (NCBI): domain Eukaryota; kingdom Metazoa; phylum Chordata; class Mammalia; order Primates; family Tarsiidae; genus Tarsius; species Tarsius wallacei. The sequence goes on along the minus strand of CAUYQG010019737.1, from coordinate 15,145 downwards.
CATCATAAATGTTTATGAACAAGACCTAGTCCAACTCGGGGGGAACCTACCATCTAAGACAGTGATTCTCAACTGTAGCTTCACATTAAGATCCCCAGGGGGACTTTAAAAGTTTCTGAGTTCTCAGAAATTCTGATTTAATTGGTTTGGAGTGAGCTCTGTAGCCTCAGTATTTTTTCATATGTTCTCATATGCATAATGTGCAACTAGATTTGAGAATGAGCAACTGATAGAAAAGGAAGTGGAAAGGAGTACATGGCCAAATCCCAGTAGCTGTACAAAAGACACCGTATTTCAGTCATTTGTCTATTTGAAAGGTATGAGGATTTAAAAGGGGCTGCCAGAACAAAAAACAAAACTCCATGAAGGAAGTAATATTTCAGTGGACTTTAAATGTGTAAAACGTTGATTGGCAGAGATAGGCGTCTAGGAAGAGGATCAAAGACCAGGATGAAAGAACGAGCCCATTCTGTGAACACTGTGAACACTGTGTAACTAATGTGTGCTTATGACAAAGGGGTACAGGGTTGATTGCTGTTATTAAAGCATTACCGTGGATTTGCAATTTCAACTAGCTATTGACTCAAATGCATTTATGAAGTGATCGCATAGCTTAGCCATTTTTTTTCCCTCATGCTTTAGCTAGTACTCCTAAAACAACAGGGTTGGAAGTGTCTAACATATGGTAGGATAGGCCTAGATTTAAAAATGTACTGCAGTACCTCGCTATTCAATTGTGTGGTCCTCAGATAAGCTGTATTTGCATCCGTAGCTTGTTAGTAATGCAGCTACTACAGGATCTTGGCTCCCACCCCAGACCTAATGAATCAGAATTTGCATTTTAATAAGATCTTCGCATACACACTAAAGTCTGACAAACGCTACTTTAGTACCTAAATTACTATTACATTATTGGCTATAATAAATTGAGGAAAGTAGAGAAGCAGACATATTTCAGTAAATTAAATTTTTACCTGACTATGGGTATGGACATTGAATAGGAAACAATCTTTTTTCTAATCAGATATATTTCTGTATCTGTCATGCTATGTATCCTCCATATAGCAATTTACTCAAGTGTGATGAATGCATGTAAATGTATGTGACTTTGGATAATATTCTCCCCAGTTCAATCCCCATGTCCAGAAAAGATAATAGCTTTTCACTGTAGATCTTGGTAATGTTTTCTGTGATTTTCAAATGGATGTCCTCAACGTCACCTCTGAAAACCTATTATGTTCCAATATACTGTACCTCTGCCATCTCACTGCACACAAGTTTGGTGGCATGTGGCAGATGGGAAAGAAAGACATGAGGCTGGGAAACTCGTGGATGCCAGAGGGAACCTGAGGTACCTAGGGAGAGAGTCTAGCTTGGCACTTAGGCGTGATTTACCTCTTTAATAGCAGGAAATAGTGATTCAGAGAAGTTTTGTTAAGTGGCAGAATGTTTTATGGATGGTTATTTTATAGCAGTGCTTCCGACCTAAGAAAAGGCAGTATATTAACAAATAACTATTCAAACATTCCTTTTCTAGTATTGAATTTGGTCGTCGGGTTAAATACTGTTAGGATGATACTTAGTAACAAGAGCTGATATGTTTTAGCTACAAAAATCATGTGCCTTTCTCAGACTTTAATGTGCAATGTAATATCTGTGGATGCTGTTCAAAGCAGATATTCCAGACCCCATTGAGGTAAGACCCGGGAATCTTCACTGAAGCAAGCATACCAGGAAATTTTGTTGTTAGTACTAAGAACACTACATTTTGAAAATACAAATTGTTCTAAGACATTATATTCTTAGGAATTTTTAAGTCTCTTCCGGTATGTGTTATCTAAAACCAGTTGTCAGGCTTAGACTTACCTAAGTTTAGTAAATCATAGATTTATCCATCTAACTGGGCAAGCTTTTTGAAGGAAATTATATTAGAAAATAATTTTGTATTCACTGTAGGATTTTATATTCTAAGCATTAAGGCAGACTATTCAATTTGATTAATGATCATGTTGCATTTTTGTAGGAAATAATTCAGTAACTACTTTTTTTTACAAAAATCTTTAATTATAATTACTATCTGACTTTACACGTGCTGAAAGCTTTTTTCTTAGCTACTTACCATTAAAGAAAGGAAAGGAGGGAAGAATGAAAGGAAAGAGCAAGAGAGGAAGAAAACAAGTGATGTTCCTAACCACTGTTAAGGTGATTCAGGGAGCAGCTAAGAAAAGGCAGCATATTAACAAATAATTGTTAAAACATTCCCCCTCCCTTTTTTTGGTCAGAGTCTCACTCTGTCACCCAGGCTGGAGTGCAGTGTCATGCTCATGGCCACTGCAGCCTCAACTTGCCAGGCTCAGGCGATCATTCTGCCTCAACCTTCCAAATAGCTGGGATTACAGGTGTGAGTCACCCTCCTGGCTAAACATTCCTTAGATAGCAATGGTCCTCTTGTAAATTTGCTACAGAAGTCAGTGTCAGGAACTTTTTTGATCTTGGAAAGTGGAGAGTTTGTATTATTTCTCATGCTTAATTTATTATTGAGTTTTTGCAACTGTGATGAGTAATGGACTTCACATTCCCATGCCAAATGGAGCTAAGAAAATTTGGGGTGTGTGTGTGAGTGTGTAGATACAGAAGTTTAAATATTCAGGTTGACAAATTTGAAATATTTTTTTGACAAATAAGGAAAAAATATACACTTGAGTTATGCTACTTGGTTTAGAAACTATGAAATCTATTTGAGGATTTATAGTATGACCAAAAGAGGATTAAATTACTTTTATGTTCCATGTCACTTTATCTTTTGTTTCTAACTTAATTTTGCTTCAAGCAATGTTTGTAGCATTTTAGACTTTGTTATATTCAAAGTCAGTTTATGTCAGTCAATCATACAGACGTTTGTCAAGAGAAATTATCACATCTCATTCACTGAATGTTAGTAAAAATAAAATATATTTCAAGCCGGGCTCGGTGGCTCAGCCTGTAATCCCGTGCTTTGGGAGGCTGAGGTGAATGGATTGCCTGAGCCCACGGGTTCGAGACCTGCCTGGGCAAGCGAGACCTCATCTCCACAATAAATCAAAAAAAAAAAAAATAGCTGGGCGTGGTAGCGCGCACCTGTAATTCCAGCTACTTGGAAGACTGAGGCAGAAGGACCGCCGGAGCCCAGCAGGTCGAGGCTGCGGTGGCCTGGAGCGGCCACTGCACTCCAGTTTGGGTGACAGAGTGAGACTCCAACTCAAAAAAAAAAAAAAATATATATATATATATGTATATAATATATATATATTTCAGAAATATTTAGATACTTTTGGATTATCAAATTAAAAGATAAATATAAAACATAATAATCAAAGTTAATGAGAGTTAAGAGTTCCTCTCATGTATTGTTGATGCTTTCTTAAAAAAATTAGTATTGGGTAAAAGTTATAAAATCTTAGTGTTTCCTTCTCCAGTAATTTCCTTTCTAGGAATTTGTTTTAAGGAAATAATTAGAAACATGAACAGCAACTTATGCAAGTAGATGATCATTGCAGTATTACTTATCAATAGCAAAATAAACCTAACTCTTGAACCATAGGAACATTGAGTAAGCATAGTTTGGGGTATCCATATGAGAGAAAAATGAAGCCATTTCAATTAATATTTTTCAAAAATATTGAGCACAGGAGGATTCTCACTGTATCATATTAAGAGAATAAAACAAGATTTTAAAAAGTTAAATTTAATAATAATAAAAAGTGCACCTAAGAGAATCAAATGGAAACAACAAAATGTTACAATAGTCATATTTTAAATATTAAATTGTAGGTAATTTTAATTTTTTTTTCTTTATAACTTTCTGTCAATAAGCTTATGTTACTTTTATAATTAGATACAAAATTATAAAGGACTATAACTTTAAAAACTCTGGGTTGTCTTAGGATAGTTCTGCCTAAGAACAGGTGGATGGATACACTAAATGAACCTTTAATGTTGCTTCAGTTCTAAGGACCATCTGCCTAGTCCTATTAACCAGTAACTACTGAGAGAAGTTAGATCCAATTAGTAAAGGCAGAAAGAAATGCTGCCTTTGTGAGTTCTATTTGTATCTCTCTGCATATCTGCCACCTTAAACTAATGGAGCTATTTATTGAGTTCAAGCTGTCCCCAAGGAAGGCTGCTTTTTACTTTGCTTCTATGCAAGTGTCGTTCTCTTTTTACAACTGGCTACTGAATCAAAGCCAGCAGCTGGCCATCCGTGCTACCACGTACAATAGTTCCAGTGTAAGCTTCTCAAGAGCAGGCCTGTTCCAGTATCTTGAATATACGCGTGCATAAAAAGCAGACACCACCCAGCATGGTTCTATCCACTGCTTCTGCACATGTGATAAATATGTAAAATATGAAGCCAAAATACACAAGAGCCATGTCTCATTGGGTGCCCTTGGAAAACTCAATTGGCTATCAATTTATTTATCTTTAAAGAAGGAATCATAACAGTTTTTTTTCTGATTATTTCCTGTAAAATATACAAGACGGTGGGTTGTAAAATACAATATTAAAATATCGTTAGATGGTCATGTTCACATTTTTCACGTGATTTCTTTTTTAGGTACGTAGTGATGCTGAAGAGACAGTAAAATGGCAACAGTCCTCTTGCTTTGCCCAGGACTTTGTGCCACTTTGTAATGTGATCTCAAAATGGACTGTAACTGGATGGCTCGATGCTATTTATTATCACCACTTAAAGTGAACCCATATGCCAGTGGCATATTGAGCTAACAAGCTGTGGTGTCATTGGCAGGAGCAGCTCTTCCAGAAGGCAGAGTTGCTAAAGATTGTTTATGACATTATTCTACCAGCATATTGGATGTTGCCGGTCAATAGTAGCAGTAGTGTCTGGGGAAATAAGGTTGAGAGGAGCAGTGAGTTACTGGTGACTTAGGGTTGTAGCCTTTCAGAGACATAGACTGGATACACAGAAATCATAATTTTTTTTCTCAAAATTAGCCTTAAATCTCATAGAATTATCACTGCTTTTTTTTTTTTTTTTTTTTGCCTAAAGGGTTTATTATTTTTGTGGTAGTTATATATTTTACTTTTCCTTGTCGGAATAGAAAAATATTGAAGTGTGCCATGTTTTCTTTAGCTGCCATGTTTTATTTAGCTGTTTTATTACTGAACTCATGGATCAGTATTTCTTTTTGGGATAGGAGGGATATTATTTATATTTTACAATGGGCAGTCCACTGTTCTGATTATCTTTCTGTTGTACTGATTAAACCTTCCCTGACCCTATACATGAGAGCATTCTGTGATTTTTTTTTTTTGCTTTTTCCTGGAGCCTGGTGAGCAAAGAGAAATGGGGCAGAATCATCTTTTTTGAGAGTCTTTAAAAATGAGCTATCCCATCCTGTAGGGAATGAAATTTTACTGTCCTACAAGTAGTGGAATTTTGGTCAAGAGAGGGAATAATGGTAATGTTCATTTTATAGAAAAATCACTATGGCAGCTCTGTGGGGTATAGGCAGGGAGACATAAGGAAGCTGATATGATCCAGGTGATAAGTGGAGATTTCTTCAACCAAGGTATTGGTAGTCAGGGCTGTGGGGGAAGGAGTCAAGAAACATTTAAGAGGTGAAATCAATAGGTTTTGATTGGGTGTGAAGAGATTGCCAGGTTTCTCAGTTGGGTGCATGGGGTGACATATCAAAGAAGTAGCTACCAATGCTCTCTGTCTACTTGCAATCTAGTAGAGAAAATAAACATAAAAACATGCAAGTGTAATTTACTGAACAATTCCCATCTGCCAGTCCTTATGTTAAACATTCTACATGCCCTGTCTCTTTGATTCCTCTCATCAGTCCCATGAGGTACTTGTCACTGCCAGTTTAAAGGTAAGGAGACTCAGGTTAGGAAAGATTAAGTAAGGTGCCCAAGTTTACACATCTGGTAAGTAGTGAACTCAAATTTGAAAACTCCTAGGCAGACTGATTGCAAAACCTCTGTTGCTCACCACCTTGTATGTAACGTTTACTCATAAATACCCTAAACAAAGTTTAAAAAAGGAACATTTAACTACTCAGGAGAACCAACCACCAGAAAGTATTTTAGGGTTAGCCATTCGCATAAAAATAATGCAAACTAGTAGAGTTACCTTCTTCTTCAACTCGTACTTTAATGTACAAATAAGATTTGGAATTCCCAAATTGAAGAATTTTAGAGGATATAGTTTTAAGATGGAAAGTTGTAGACTATTTCATGTAACCCATTTTAAGAAAAACAAAAACAGGAAATTGAAACCTAAAGAAGTTGACTTGCTCCCTAGAATTATCATAGTTAACATGTGGAAACTGCATAAGAACTCACCTTTTGGCCCAGTGCCTTTCATATTACCTTGTTCATGAACGTAAGTAGAGTTTGGAGATTAAAGCTTGTGTCTTTTCTGTATGGCTGGCCACTTTAATTGGAATCTATCCAGTTAGTGCTTCTGTTACAGATGCCCTCTGTTAACTTCAGTGTTTCCCAGATATAATCATGCCTTGATTTTGTCACTGCTTCCTCTTCAGCCTTAACTCAAGGTCTAAACTCCACAAACGAAACAGTTTTCAGTGTTGTTTTGTGCTTCCTTGCTTCTGCTTGTTTACTGTGAGGTTGTCTGTCAGGTAGTCCTCAAATGGAATTGCTTCCCCATTGTTTTTTGAACTTTTTGTTTCAAAATCTTTAAATTGCACTTACTTGTTTTTAAGTTTGGTTTTCTCTTCTACATTTTAAGTCACTTGAGATCAGAGACTATGATTTATGTACCTTAGTTTTCTTGCTGTGCAGCATGCTACTTGACACATTTCAATAAATGATTTTTAAGTGAATGACTTTGAAGATCATTATAACTATTTTTAAACTTGTTTAGTTTATACTGGCTTTCCTTCTTATTTATCTGAATCCATGTGTCATTATTGAAAGTGACTTGGTTGGAAAAAACAAACAGTTCAATTGCACCTGGGTTTTCCTTTTACTATACTTTTTCCTCTGAATGCCATAAATATTTAAATTCAATAAAGCAAAAATAATCAAACCTAATTAAAGATGAAAACAGGCACAGTAGCTCATGCTTGTAATCCCAGCACTCCAGGAGGTTGAGGTGGGAGAACTGATTGAGCACAAGAGTTTAAGATCAACCTGGGCAACATAGAAAGAACTTGTCTCTACAAAAAAAAATCGAAAAAAAAAAACCAAAACAAAAAAACTAGCCAGATGTGGTGGTGTGTGCCTATAATCCTGGCTACTTGTGAGGCTGAGGTTAGAGGATCTCCCGAGCCCATGAGGTGGAGGCTATAGTGAGCTATGGTCATGCTACTGCACTGAAGCCTGGGCAACAGAGTGAGACACCCCTAACTCAAAAAAACAGCAAAGAAAGAAAGAAAAACAAAAATAAGATAAAAACATAAAGTATTCTTCATGTGATTCCAGAGGTTACAGATCTAATGAAGCTGTGACTTTTTGACATAACCTTAGAGAATGATTAACATGACACTGGTTAGTTGGGCTCTGAGATGATCTCTATAGCAAAACAGTCTGTTTGTTCTCCTGAGGAAGAGGTGTGTGTGTGGTTTATTGATATGGAATTGGTTTTATTTCTTGGAGCAGTCTATCATTTCACAGTCAACCTCTTACGGCAATTTTCCATTGGTATTCTTTAGCACTATAAGATTTTAAAGAAATAATCAAACAGAATATAAAAACTCTGGGAAGGGTTTTTACATTAGTTGGTGGAAGAACAGTTTTGTTTGTCAAGGGCAGTCTAGTAGGCCTCCTTTTCATACAAGGAAATGGAGTTGAATACACGTTTTCCATTTGAGCATATATTCTCAATCTAATGCACACAGACTTTACTATCTATGAGGCTTCGGTTCTCATCAAAGTGAAAGGCCACTTTCTAAATTTAGTCATGTCCAATTTTTATACAATACGAACACAGGATACACAGGATAACCAGTTTCATGACTTTATGCTCTTGTACATTATAATGGTTAAGCACAGAATTATCATATACTGCAAGGCCATTGGAATCCCTTCAATGGAAGGCAAAAAATTCTTGCTGCTTTGGAAAAAAATCTGTTTCGTCCATCCCTGGCTTGGCCTCCTCACTAGTTTTCCTCTGTCTCTGCCCTGTCACTTGTTACTTGGTGGATGAGCAACCTATCGAGTTTTTCTTTTCTATCCCTGTGTCCCTGTAGGACTGTTTGGAATCAGACTCTTTAGGACAGAAAGGCAAAAGGAAGTTGTGGGGAGCAAAAAGATGAAACCAGAGTTGAGCTGGAGAGGACATAGAGATAAGGAGGTAGATAATGGACTTAGGAAAAAGACACAGAAAGGCTCATTAGGGACAGTGTGTCAACCTCCACATTAATCCGGTAGTTACAAATGTGTTGAGAGTACAAACAAAGTTTTAAGGGAGATATTTTATTCTATAAAATATATGAACAAACTATTTTCCAGCTCTTCAAAAGTATTACTTACAAAATACATATTATTCTTATCTTCAGAAAGCTATCATTTTGTATATGCTAAAGAATTTGAGTTTCTTTTAAAAACTATTAATAGAGAATTTTTACTGACTTTGGCTGCCTTTTCTTGTAATTGGTTCTGTTATTAAGATTTTATTGCATATATGTAGTAACACCACTTTACATTTTTAAATTCAGCATTAACTATGCATAGGGAAGCTTCTGTGCACATTGAGAGAGTAACTCTCTACATGGTCATTAGCTTATTCGAAGAGCAGGATTTTATTCCAGGCTAATAGTCTTTGATGCCCAGCTAGAATGATAGAGCATTAATAAAGCTGGCTTCTGTTTAAATAATCACTAATTCAACTATCTTGATCCTAGCAGTATGACATTAGGGACCATTTAGTTATAAAGTAAGAAGCTGAATATTTAGTAGAAGGAAAAATCCATTTTTAAATGTGAAAAATTCATTATCATTGACAATTTCTGGAGAAAATTTTGCTGTCATGGCAACTATTTCTAGTGGAGTTCTTGCCTGTTCTCCTGCTTTGGAATCAAGGTGTTCATGTGGTGTACTATGGATAGGAATCAGCTTTCCTTGAAGAAATCACGTGTGGAGAATATATAATAGTTGTTGCTTTATGCTTCAAATAGTTTTATATAATAAGTGCTTTTAATGATGATGAAAAATATATTTATCATTCACAATCAAAACTGGCTACTCATCTGTCAGATCTCAGCTCAGGTGGTTATTTCTTCAGGGGACTCTTTTCTACCTAAAATTAAGTAAACTAAATCTTGATGTTTCTCACTTTTCAATCTTGTTCTTTGTAAAATAGCTTATATTTTACTTAGCTTTATTTAACTGCTTATATTTCTGGCAATTAGTACGGTGGCTACATATTCTAAGTGCTCAATAAGTAACTCATGAAAACATGTGATATATAAAAATTATAAATTTTTGTATATCTTGGACTTGGATTTGTATGCTCTATATTTTGCTTCTAAATATGCACAAGAATTCAGCTTTGTTTGGTGTAAGAATGCCTTACTTTTTACTTCTATAGAATCACATTTATTTTCTGATTTTGTAACAGCTATAAATTTTAAAAATGTATTTAATAATTGATTTATTTGCCTAATAACAAAAAATACATATTTGTTAAATGTAATGAAATGTATTTAGCAGTAATGTACAATTTTACTTTCCATTTTATCAATTAGACTTTTACAAAGCCTTCTCAGCTTCAATATTTGAAACATATGCGAGAGTATTCCTCTATCGTAGATAATTGCTTCAGGGGGACTATTATACAAGTGAGGAGAGAAAACATGGTTCAAATATTCTGACTGAATACTTTGCATCTTGTGGATATTACAAAGCAGAATGCCTCTTCTAATTTGTTTCTATATTTTCTTCAGATTTTATATATTTAGTGTTCACAATGTTTCCCGAAAGAAAATACCATGTAAATTCAGCTATAAAATTAAACCATCTTTGTGAAAGTGATTGTACTTAAAATTATAAAATCTGAGAGTCATTTACAAAGGTGTGAATGTATCTGGCAACTTGCGTGGGCAGTCTGAGTTACCACCTGATACATACACTTAGCCTTATTTGGAGAGGACTGTGCATGTCTCCATAATTTTTCAGCTCCTTCCTGAGTTAGATAGCAGAATTGACTTGCCTCTGGTCTTCATTTCCATCCTCTTTCAGGTGCAAAAGCCAGGTGCATCACTGATGAGTACAAGGGATGAAAAAGGGAGTTACTGTTCATTCTTCCCGCTCTGTAATCTGTGAAGCCCTCTAGGTCAATCAGAATCATGTGGATATTGAAGTTCAAAATCATAACATAGATGTGTTGATTTGTAGTGATGAAAAGAAATCTCAATCATCTCCTATTAAAGAAAGTAGCCAACAGCAAATATTTAAAACAATTTATTTCATATGCCTGGCATTTTGAATCAATTCATTGGGTTATTTTTTTTCTGAGAATGTCTCTGTAATAGATATTTAGTTATTACACAAAGTTTAGGTGCTGTAAGTGTTATGACTGATAGCTGCTATAACACAGAAGCCTAAAACTTCTGCTTTAGCACAAAACATCTTTAATTTTGTTTACGTAGTCTAGTGGAATGATGGAGGGGTGAGGGGAAGGCTGTTGTATCTTTGCTATGTCATTGTTCAAGGACTGGAGTTTATATAGTTGCCTCCCTGGCAGTTGACATTCACCTGGCCAAATGAAGAAGTCAGGGTGTGGAGGACAGTGCAGGAGCTTTTCTTAGGCCAGAACTGAAAGTGGTGTGCATCTCTTCTGCTTATATTTTGTAACCTTTTCTATGGTTAAACCGAATGAAAAAGGGGTGGAAAAATTAAGTCTTCCAGGAGATAGTCATTTTCTAAAAACAACGCTTCTTTGTGAAAGGGCAACATGAATTTTTGGTGGACCGCTAGCTTCCTCTGCTAAAGTAAGAGAGTGACTATGATTGCTGTATTCAAGCAACCACTGAAAATTGTCCTTAGTGTAATGGTATGGAAAGTAAGGCTATTTTAAAAACTGGAAACTGAGCACTATTAAATCCATAATCGAATGCATTTAGGACTATTGCTTTAGAACTAGAAGAGATGTTATAGCATCACTAGAATTCCCATTTAGATGATTAAGGAGATATTCTTAGATTTCTGAAATTCAAAACAGTTGTTCCTCTTTGTCTCTCTGGTGATGCTTTTTAAGTAAATGGGTAAAATTCCCTCTTTCTGTAGTTGTTCAAATAAAATTGCTAAGCAAGATTATTGTATTCCTAGCTCCCTTTTTGGACAAGGAATATGAGATGCTCGGTATTAAATGACTAGCTTAAAATTCTTTGGAGTGTAAGGGTTAGAATCCAAATAATCCAGGATTATAGTTCTCACTGTAATCCTATAATACTCTTTTCATTGCCCATAATGACTGTATCTATCTGAACATGAGTTTAGATTTTTCAGGTTGTATAGTCTATAAAAATGACCATGGATGGTGATGTGAGAATCACCAAGGTGACTGAAGTAACAGATCAGCATTTCTGGATAATTCATTTTGCTGGTACAGACATATTTTGTATATTGGCTTTTAAATATTTATAGAGTAGAATTCCAAGAGTGGACAGATGTTAAGCTTTTTCTTTTAATCCACAAGGCATAAACAATAAAAACTGTAGCCCCAATGTACTTTTGAATGAACCCAGAGATTTTCAAATGTATTTCTAAATAACTGCAGAGTTTTTAATACTATTCCTCAAAAATGCTTTTATTTAGTACAGTTGGCTTTTCATCTTTTTATTCATTCCCTCTTTCTTGAGTTTTTATTGTCAAGAACTATACAGTACAGAGGTAAAAGGGAAAGTCCCTTTCTCAAGAGGACCACCATCCCATGAGGGGAGACAGAGAGTAAGCAGAGCCTTTGGATCGTGTGATAGAGGTGATGAAAGGAGACTGTACAGGGAGCCCTAGAAGCCCTACTACTAAAGGCCACCTCAGCCTTGCTTGGGTAGTGAATGAGGGATGCACAGGGGGCTTGGTAGAGCGTCATGAACATTGGAGAAAAAAACTAAACAAAAAAGAAGTTGCTATAGTAGGAATGCAATCTGCCTGGATTAATAATTAAATTTACTCTGTGCTTCCTCACTTATTGTGATCTACGTATATTTCTTGATTTGAGAAGTTTTACCTTTTTCTTTGCCCTGTCCCTGCTCTCCCTCTGGCTATACAACATTAAATCCGTTCCCACATCTGCTGTGATGCATTTATTATGTGTTTTTTGTTTCCACAGTGATTGCGTATGCCCAGTCTCATTGTATCAGTCTTCATCCTTCATTGATTTCTGTGGCACTTACATTTCTGCAGGTTTTATTTATTTATTTGTGTATATTCCCAGGGTCAATATTTGTGGCCCACCTAGAAGTTACCTATGATTGCTCGTTGTGAATTTGCATATTAAAACCCTTGGAACCCAAGGCATGTTCCGAATGAAGAAGATATATCTAAGAGATAAATTTGTAATAGTGTCCAACTATTTGAAGGCCCTATTAGGAGAGTGGCTGGCTGTCAGGAATCCTCTGGGAACACCCACCAGCACAGACATGATGACAGTCTGAGACATTTGGGGGAAGAATGAACTTTCCTTCAGAGTTATTAAATACTAAAACCAGTCACTAGGGTTTTATAAAAGCTGTATCTAATTTTCTTTTAAAAGAAATAGATTCTCATTTCTGGAATGGTTTATTGGAAGGTCTGTGTGAATGTAGAAGAGAAAGAGAAAGATGGAAAAATCAGAGGACCTAGCAAGGTCACTTTTTAACTTCGAGTTCCTGTATGTCGTAAGTCAATTTCCTAACAAATTGTAAACACTGTCTAAGATTTTTCCTTCTAGATGACCCAAAAGGTGGTCCAACGTTATGTCTTAGTTGGTCATTGTTCAGAGGATTATAACAAAAATAATATATTTACTGTAATAACTGCCTCTGAACACATTTAAGAATCACTGTATTCTATTCATATAGACCCTGAATGCGCTTTGCCTGCCTTTTAAATGTGACTATCTGAGAAGTTGATAAAAGGTATCTGCAAGATTCCTCTTGCTTTATTTTTATTTTTTAGACAACAAAACTCTGTTTTTATCATAAAATAGATACAACAAAATTGAAAAATTTGAAGAGATTTGATACATATATTTCCTAAAATTACATTTATATTCTACTCTTTATTTATATTCATAGATAATTTTTATATAGTTGCAATTCAGTTTATGTCACTCATCATTTGTTTAATCAGCAAGGGTTGATTAAGGGCCTACCCTGTGGCAGGCCTTGTTCTAAGTGTGAGGACACTGCTGTGAATAAAACATAGTCCCTGCCCTTGTGGCAACTATATTTTCATTGAACTGGGGGGCCAAACAGTTCACACATCAACCAACAGGAAGATAATGTCAGGCGGTAATAAATGCTATGAAGAAAACCGCAGTACAGCAATGGGATGGAGAGTGATGAGGGTAGTTACAGAAGTTTCTCTGAGCAGGGGATAGGAATATTGGATCAGAGACCTGAGTGAAATGAAGGAGTCACCTCTGTGACTATCAGGGTAAGTCATTTCCTGGCAGAGAAACAGCTAGGGTACAGTGCCTGGGAAGGCGAATTCACTTGGCATACTGGATGAGGAACTGGAAGGCCAGTAAGTCTGGAGCATAGGGAACAAGAAAGAGAATGGTCAGAAGTCACCAGGGACCATATTAGAAGGATCACTGACTTCTAGAAGCTTTTATTCAAATAGGCACATAGATGTGTAAGCAAATAAATGACAGCAAATTGTGCTAGCTGCTAGTAGAAAGAAACAAAATGCTGTGTATGGTGTTACTAACTGCATCAGTGAGACAATGATGCTGAATGATATCTGAAGGATGAGTTGGAGTTTTCCTGGAAAAGAAGAGAGAAAAGAGTATCCCAAACAGGGAAAACAGCACATGATGATATCAAGGAGTTGTGAAATGTCCTGGCACGTTTTAGGTTTAGGAAAATGTTTAACGCTGTTAAAAAATAAAGATGTATATTAAAAAGTCATGAGAGGTAAGGGGAGAAAATAAATTAGAACCACACTGTAAAGTCCCCAAGGTAAAAATCTTTTCAACAATGCAATGAAGTATTCAGACTGCTTTTCCTTTTTAATTTGAGTTATGTTATTCTACAGAAACTTAAAATTCTTATCCATTATATTAAACTCATTGCTTTTTCTCTATTTTTTTTTGCCACTCCTTTAAGCAGCAAAAATTATTAACAAGCAATTAATAATGTCAAAGGAAGGTGACTTAGCCATTTTCTTAGTGGAGGTAAACTGGGCAAATTTCCAAGGCAACTGTAATTTTTAGTTTTTGAGAAAAAAAATCAAGACCTCAAAATTGCATCTATATTATTTAATAATTATTTACTTTTAAAAAAACGATGAATTTTATAAGAAATAAGATAGACAAGTGGGACCTCATCAAACTGATGAGCTTCTGCAAAGCAAAAGAAACTATCAAGAGAGCAGGGAGACAGCCTACAGAATGGGAAAAAATATTTGTCAACTGTATATCTGACAAAGCCCTAACATCTTGGATCTATAAGGAACTCAAACGTGCCGAAAGGAAAAAAAAAACAGCCCCATTAAAAAGTAGACAGAAGACATTAATAGACTCTTCTCAAAAAAAGATATATGGGCAGCCAACAAACACATGAGAAAGTGCTTAGCCCCACTCATCATCAGAGAAATGCAAATCAAAACCACATTGAGATACCACCTAACCCCAGTAAGAATGACCATTATTAATAAAACAAACAACAACAGATGCTGGTGAGGATGTAGAGAAAAAGGAATGCCTCTACACTGCTGGTAGAAATGCAAATGAGTACAATGTCTTTGGAAGACAGTGTGGCAATTTCTGAAAGAACTAGAAATTGACCTTCCATATGACCCAGCAATTCCCCTATTGGGAATATACCCGGAGGAACTCAAATCATTCTACAACAAAGATACCTGCACACGTATGTTTGTTGCAGCCTTATTCACAATAGCAAAAACATGGAACCAACTATGCTGCTCATCGAAGCTGGACTGGATTAAAAAAATGTGGTACATACACACA
>CAUYQG010019735.1:0-36103 GCA_963574415.1 Tarsius wallacei | reverse complement strand
GAGGCGTAGTCCGCGCGGCCGGCGGCCGGCTCCCGGCTCTGCGCATGCGGGCGCGAGGGCGCCCCGGCGCAGACCCGCTCCTCGCGGCCCGCCGGGCCACGCAGACCGGGCTGGCGGCGGACACGGCGCGAGGACCGGGGGGCGCGGACGCGGCCGGCTCCTCGCCCGCCCCCTCCAGGATCCCCCCCCTCCGCGGGATGCCCGAGGCGCCGCCCCGCGGGGAGGGGAAGCCCCGCCCCCGGCAGTGCCACGCGTCCCGGAGGAGCCTCCCGGCCGCGCCGCTGGGGGCCGCTGCGCGCCGCCCGCTCCCGCCGCAGCCCCGCCCCCTGCCCCGCCCCGTTCCCGCCCGGTTCGAAGGCCCCGAGGCGCCTTCTCGCGACCCTTGACCCGGAACATCCAGAAAAGAGCGGACACGTGTTTCTCCCCTACGTCGATGCCGGACGGGGGAAAGCGCGAGCACCCCCCAGGTAACTTGCCTTGTTTCAGGGGGGAAGAAAATCTCGAGAGCACAGAGCAGATAAGATAGAGTCCAGTAAATACCACGTAAATGCATCTGGTTAACCAAGATTTTGAAGACAATAGAAGAGAAATGGGCTTTTCCGTGTCGTAGCCACCCGAGAGTACACTGCTGTCACCGAATTTTCTTTCAGGCTCAGGCAGACTGCAGTCCTATTTTAGGAGTGGGGAGCCGAGGCAAACACTTGCACCAGAGTCTAAGCTTCTTTGAGCAAGAGTCAGGGCTGGGAATTTCACTGACTTCAACTAGTAAGACCCTGTCTTATTCAGCACGATACACTGTAAGTCCCTCTCCCTTGGAATGCACACAAAGAGGAGGGAAGCTGGAGCTCTGATAGATACCAGACAAAAGGAACCTCGGCAATCACCCAGAGTGCCCCAGAGCAGGACATTTCTCAGTTACAATCGTGCTCAATTTTATCAACTTGACCTTGTGAAATAATGCCAGCAATATCTAAGGTTTTCTGAACCAGGGCGGAGCCCATACTCCTAAGTCTGGAGACATCCACATTCCTTCTATGAGAGCTCATAATAAACCCCCAATTTCTTATTGAGGATTAAATGAGACAATTTGGGGGGAAATGCTTTAACAGTGTTTAGCTGGTTAAACAATGGCTAATATTGCTATTTTAAATATTATAACAATTTGAATATTTTAAAGTAATTTTAAAACATTATGGGACTTTGCACATATAAGATTGTATTTGTTCTTTATTTAATCACTAAAACAAAATCTTATAGCTGCAGTAAGAGAAACACTGTCCTTAGAGCTTTGGGCATAGTAGGCTACAGAATTTTGCATATGTAATTTTATCTAATATGTATATTTTCTTTTTTTTTTTTTTCTTTGGAGTCAGAGTCTCACTTTGTTGCCCTGGATGGAGTGTGGTGGCATCATTGTGGCTCACAGCAGCCTCGACCTCCCAAACTTAGGCGAGCCTTCCACATCAGCCTCCTGAGTAGCTGGGACTACAGGTGCACATCACCATGCCTAGCTAATTTTTTGAGTTTTTGTAGAGCCAGGGTCTTGCTATGTTGCCTAAACTACTCTTAAACTTCTGGGCTTAAGCAATCGCCTTGGCCACCCAAAGTGCTGGGATTACACTATGCCCAAGCCTAATATGTATATTCTGACCCTAAAACCAAGAATATAAAAAAAATAAGAGTTCCAAATAAAACTACAGCTGCGTATCTGCCTTCCTCTAGGTAGGTAAGTCAGAAAAAAGTAAGGAACGATCTTTGGAACGTAGTTTCTGGATTCATCCTGACTGATGGACAAATAGACTGCCTGCCAGGATAGCTGTCTTATGTATTGTCCTAAAGAGCAACAAGGACTTAAAGGTCCATAAAAATGCAAATTAAGACATTAATCAAGGTCTCATCACTGACAGTCAGTGCAAGTAACATTTTCCTACTGGGAAAATGCTAATGAAACAAAATGCCCTTCAGGAGCAAACCGTGAATAATACTTTGTCTTATTCTCTGTCCTTTAATAGGACTTTACGTCTGACTGATAATCTTCAAATTTTAATGGCAATATATAGGTAGCTTGGTGTAGAACTATGAGTCAGTACAAATAGTGAAAATTTAATATACCATTGAATATGGTTTGCTGAAGTAAAAATCAATATACTGAGAGAGCTATACATAGCTAGACTTCCAACAACAGTTAGGAATAAATCATTCACTAATCAAAGAAAGTGAGAAGATAGTACTCTCTTCACTTCTAGAGAAAACAATTAAAAACCATCTCAAGCCGGGCTCGGTGGCTCAGCCTGTAATCCCGTGCTTTGGGAGGCTGAGGTGAGTGGATTGCCTGAGCCTGCGGGTTCGAGACCCTCCTGGGCAACTTGGCGAGACCTCATCTCTACAACAAATCAAAAAAATTAGCCGGGCGTGGTAGCACACGCCTGTAGTTCCAGCTACTTGGAAGGCTGAGGCGGAAGGATCGCTGGAGCCCTGCAGGTCGAGGCTGTGGTGGCCAGGAGCGGCCACTGCACTCCAGTCTGGGTGACAGAGTGAGACTCCAACTCAAAAAAAAAAAAACCATCTCAAAGTAGATGGTAAGCTATTGTACTAGAATTAATCTTAATATGCTTATTTGATATTATAAAACAATGTGATCCCAACTAAAAGATCATTGGTATATGGGTAACAAAGGTTCAAAGGGGATATACAAGTTACTAGTAGTGGTTATGTCTGGAGAATGGAATTACGAATATTTATTTTCTTTTTTCCTCTTTTGTTTTCTGTAATTTTCTATAGTAAATATGTATTACTTTTGTGATAAGAAGAAAATATTCGTTACTAAGAAAAAGGTAGGTTAAACACATTTTGGCATATTCATACAATATGATACAGAACTAACCAGCAACAATAAAGAAAGAACTCAGATATATGCAACACGGATGAATCTCAAAAACATGTTAAGTGAGACAAGCCATATAAAAATGAGTACATCCTGTGTGATTTCATTTATTTGAATTCTAACAACAGGAAAAACTAATCTATAGTGGTAGAAGTCAGAAAGTGGTTGCAGAGTGAGACATAGAGTGAGAATTGATTGCAAAGGGACACAAACTTTCTGTGATGATGAAATGGTTCTATATCTTATTTTGGATGACGGTTACATGGGTATGTACAATTGTCAAAGCTCACTGAAGTGAGTGCTTAATAAATTTAAAATAAAGTAATAAATGAATATGTAATTAATAAATTAAAAGTATGTATTTTTTTAAAAAATTTTTATCTTAAAGATGTGGGATACAATTCAGGATTAGTTATACAAGTTGTCATCATACAGGTAAAGTTTGGTCCTCTATTTGGTCCCCACTTGAATTCCTTTGATAGAAAGTAACCCCTACTTATCCATAAGATTAGTTTTGAAAATGGGTAAGATAAAATGCTATAAAAGGCCCAATCATAAGTAAAAAACCTTGTAGTTCCTATCCATATGACCATTGGAAAATATTGTAGATGGCTGGGCACACCACACAGGTATGAGTGAAACAAAGCATGTTAAGATAAAACTTAGGGGCTTTTGTGACTATTTGGGTTAGGGGATTACTTCTAAGACTTATAGAAGGCACATAATGAAGGAAAATTTGAGAACAAATTTCCTATTATGATACCTATTATGATTAAACAAATTATTAACTTTATATATCAGCAATTTGCCCTCAAAATGGATTGATAAATACATTCACAAGCACTTATTAGTGATATGTCCTAAGTTGGGTCACTTATATCTGGCCGATAATTTCCTAATCTGTAATAAATTATGTTGAATTTCAACAGCAGTTCTCAAACTTTAGCATACATCAGGATTATGTGGAGGGTTTGTTAAAATACAAATTACTGAGACCTCCCTTCTGAGTTTCTGATCCAGTAAAGAGATCTGGGGTGGGACCCAGGAATTAGCATTCCTAACAAATTCCCACAGCTTGCTGATGCTTCTGTCTGGGAACTACACTTTGAAAACCATTGAAGGAGAACTGTCCTAAACTGTATCAGTCAAAAAAAAATCAGTTCTGCAGATAAAAGGAAAAACTCATCATTGAAGAATTACTTACAAAATCCATGTTTAATTTAGAGGACTGTATTCCCATTGAGAACAAGATTCCTAAGTATTACTGTAGTAGGAGTCTTTTGCGCCATCTCTATATTTGGAGTCTGGAAGTGTCTCTCAGAATCACAGTCACTTTTGTAACTCCTGTGTGAGCTGGGAGGGAGTTTCCAAGAGAATCAGAGAGGTGGAAAGTCCCTTGCTCCAAACCAGTTGTACTAGGTTTCATTGCCTTAGTTAGGACATTGGAAATAGCTATTTTAATTACTAAAAACTGTGCCCCAAAAAATGTGGTTCTGGCAGAGAAACTAAGACAAATGAGGAAATGCAAGAATGTCAAAGTAAAATCAGTTAGGCTTTGTGGTAACACACAAACAGGTGCCTGATTTCCCTGTGCTGGTTAGAAATCTTTAAGAAGTTAGAAACAGTCATGCTTTACATTAATTAATAACACAGCATTTTGAAACGCTTGGTTTAAAATCAGGAGATTGTCAATTCATCTATGGATTGGAGTAATATGATATCTGAGAAATTCATCTAATAGTAAGCATTAGGGTATTTTTTTTAAGGCAATTTTATTTATTCATTCATTCAGACTGAGCCTTGCCATGTGGCCCAGGCTGGTCTTAAACTCCTGGGCTCAAGTGAGCCTCCTACCTCAACCTCCCAAGTAGTTGGGACTTCAGGCAGCTGCTTCAGCACCTGGCTAAGTCATTTAAGTTATTAAATACCCATGGCTTGCTAAATAAATTTTGAAGTATTTGTTAAATCAGTCAATCAGTGAGCAAGAATGCAAACTCAGTGCGTCTTTTCACCGCCTTCAGTGAGCTTCCAGTTTAGCTGAGAGGGAGGAAGGGCGTATGCTACATTCAGAACAATTGCCTGGTAGAGTAAACAGTACAGACAAATTCAGTTTGAGTGCCAAGAAAGTGGAGATGAATATGGGCTTACATAATCGAAGGGGCAGGAGTGGCCCTTGAGATGAGTGCTAGGAGGGAGGAGACCAAGGAAGGGGCTCCAGCAAAAGAAAATAGCGCCACTAAAAGCCATGGCAGTTGGGTTAAACACAATGCTAGCCTGTGGGTAACGGGAGGCGTTGGGTATTGTGAATGGCCAGATTCATCCCTCCCTACGTCTAATCCTCCATAAGTGTTCATTCAGAAAACACGTATCAAGAGCTAACTATACGCCAGACATTAAGCTGTGGAGGGCCTTGGCAACTAGAATCTGGTTAATGTTTTGACAGAGAAGAATCTGACGTCATGTTACGGATGTAAGCAGAGAATAATGTGATGAAAACTTTATTGTAGGAAAATTTTCCAAGCAACAGGATGGACTGCCGTTTAAGGGAGAGATTTGGGGATGGTTATAGGAAGGCCTACTAAAAAGACATGTGTGACATAATAAAATCTGGTGTAGAAATGGAAACAAAGTGGTAAGTATGAGAATCACCTTGCAGGACCTGATCACATTTATGCAGAGAGGATGGAAGAAAAGAAAGGGTTAAAGATGGAGATATGGTTTGGAGTCTGGAAAACTGGTAGAAAGTGGTATAAACCAACAGAAATGTGGGAGTTGGAGCATCCATTTGCAGAAAGATTATGAAAATTGTGATACGGGACATGCCGAGTTTAGATTACTATGAAAACTGAGTGGAAAACTAAGTGGAGCCATCCCTCAGTCAAACACAGGAGAGAGGGGGAGAGTGTTTCCAGAATGATAGGGATGGTTAACATTGCCAAAAGCCAGAGAGAAATTAGCAGGTTATTTGAGGTCAGGCATAACATTTCCTGATATCCCTGGATGTAACTGGGTAGTCTTATGAACTGAGGTGGATGTGAAAACATCAAAGTGTACCTTTAACTCCTCAGAATCCTTCTGTATCAAGCCAAACACTAAGTTATTTTCCGTTCTTTTTCTGAACATCTCTAGCATGTATATACCCTGCTTCACATTTTCATTATACTTTCCATTTCAGGTTTTTAAAACCTGGGACCTGAACTATATCACACAGTCTTAAAAGCTTATTCCTTTAATTATCTTGCATATTATTTCCAGAACATTCATAGGAAAGATCCATCATTGTCTACACCTATAGGATGAAATCTAAAATCCTTGCCCTGACATTTCATTATTTCTACAAAAAGATCCCAATCTACTTCCCTTCCAGCTTCACCTCATGCTTCTTTCCTAGTCAGATGGCGAAGGGGTAAATTTTTGGATATAGATTTGTTGTTACCTGTATATCCCTGCCTCCCCCTTTTCTAATTTGATAGTCAGGCCCTTAGCATTCTCTTGACTCAGGAATTTTTGCAGAGCAAAGAACAGAGGTTGTTTGAAAGCAAATGCATTTCTAGACTTATATGAAATTCTAAGCCCACTGAGAAGATTGAATCAGATGGCTCATTGGGGAAGCGGAGAGAGAGAAATGTCTTTGAAGTGAACAAGAGGAGAGAGTGAGTTTTCACCCAGATGGGAAGAGAATGGAGATCATTGTGTCACAAAGGCCCACCTGTGCCCTCCAGTGTCCTGGAGGAGCAGCAGGAACTCAAAGGGGAAGGTAGTGGGATAACTTGGTGAGGCTGGACTTTAGGTCATGGGGTTCTGGCTCCATAAAAGGTTCCACTATAGCACTGTTAGGGTTGGAAAGCCATGCAGGGGTGCTAGCGATAGACCAGTGGCCAGAGTAGTCTCCTTGGTGTTTTGGCGCTTGATAAAACCTAGGAACTCTCAACCTTTATGTAACAGAGAGAGTAGGGAGAGAAGTAAACACCAAATGTATGCATTGAATTTCCCACCAGCCTGAATAAGACAGGGGCTTTAAGTTGATTTAAATTAATGAGTGTGGCCAGGCTCGGTGGCTCAGCCTGTAATCCCAGCACTTTGGGAGGCCGAGGTGAGTAGGTCGCCTGAGCCTGAGGGTTTGAGACCAGCCCAGGCACCTTGGCGAGATCTCTTCTCTACAGTAAAATAAAAAAATTAGCCAGGCATGGTAGCGCACGCCTGTAGTTCCAGCTACTTGGAAGGCTGAGTCAGAAGGATCACTGGAGCCCAGGGGGTCGATGCTGGGGTGGCCATGAGTGTGCCACTGCACTCCAGCCTGGGCAAAAGAGTGAGACTCCAACTCACACACACACACAAATTAATGAATGTGATACTTCTTGCATAACAGATTTGTGAACTAAGAGTCATATCTACTGACATCACACAACCTACCCATGTTAAAACAAGAAGGAAAAAAAAAAGAGTCATATTTACTACAGACCTTTTGTAAGTATTCATTGGTGCTCAGACCTGGACCCTTTTCACCTCTTTTTCTTTATTCTCTCCCAGTGTCATCTCATCCTTTCCCATCTTTATACCAGTGGCTTCCAATTTATATCTTTGTCCCAGAATTCTCCTCTGAGTTTAACTCTCAAATAACCAGCTGCCTATTGATATCTGCATATGTATGTGACATAGACATCTCAAAATTATCATAGGAAAGACTGGACTCTTTTTATTATTATTATTTTTAGTTGGAGTCTCACTCTGTCACCCAGACTAGAGTGCAGCGGCCGCTCCCGGCCACCGCAGCCTCGACCTGCTAGGCTCTGGCAATCCTTTCGCCTCAGCCTTCCAAGTAGCTGGAACTACAGGTGCGCGCTACCATGCCCGGCTAATTTTTGATTTATTGTAGAGATGAGGTCTTGCCAAGTTGCCTGGGCAGGTCTTAAACCCGCGGGCTCAGGCAATCCACTCGCCCTGGCCTCCCAAAGCACTGGGATGACAGGCTGAACCACCGAACCCAGCAAGACTGGACTCTTGGTTGCCATCTTCCCTGTCTAGAGTGCTTCCCACTTTCCTCTTAATACTCTATATTAGGAGTCAGAAAACTATGGACAAACTATGGGGACCAAACCCAGCCCTCATCTCTTTTTGTAAGTAAAGTGTTACTGGAACACAGCCATACCCATTCCTTTATGTATTATGTATGGCTGTTTTTATGCTACAATGGCAGAAATTCTTCAGCCTGCAAAGCCTGTTTTTTGCTATCTGCCCTTATATAGAAAGAGTTTGTCAATTCTTACTCTTTGCTTTCTTCAGTGTATTTATCACAATATGAAATGATGTATTTGTTTAATTACTTGGTTCTTTATCTGTCTCCCTTGTTACAATGTAAGTTCCCTGAAGAGAAGGACCCTGCCTTTCTTTTTCTTACTGTTTCTCCCGTACCTAACAGCACCAGTGCATAGCCATGGTAGGCTCTCAATAAATAGTCATTAGCTGAAATATATACATGAATGAATGAGCTGTTTAATATAGCTTACATTTTTATTTCACTTTTTTGCCTTAGCACAGAACTTTCTTCCTTATCCTCTCATGACCTCATATCCTAAGTAATAGAGCTCCATAATAACGAGTCCCTTTAACGTCTGTGCCCTCTACTCTGTCCTCCGGCCACATTCATCTTTCTAAAACAGACCTCATATATCAGTCTCCTGCACAGAAACTTGGAGACCCAATGACTTATCCATTAGTCATAAACTTCTTTACTTGTCTCTCAGGGTGCTCTGAATTTGTCTCCACCCTTTTTCTGTCCCCCCACATATATATTCTATTCCTCCTCCTCCTTCTTTCTCCTGAACTTCCCTACCTCTATACCTCATGTACTTAGAATATTCTTTTCTGAACTAGAAATTGACCTTCCATGTGACCCAGCAATCCCCTTAATTGGGAATATACCTGGAGGAACTCAAGAATTCTACCATAAAGGTAACTGCACATTGCAGCTCTATTCACAATAGCAAAAACATGGAACCAACCATACTGCCCATCAAAACTAGACTGATTTTAAAAATATGATACATATACACAATGAAATATTATGCAGCCATAAAGACGGACAAACATGAACTTTGCAGCAACTTGGATGAATACAGTCGATCATACTCAGTGATCTATCACAAAAACAAAGAACAGAGTACCATATGTTCTTACTCATAAGTGGACCTTGAACAATTATAATACTATAAGAAAGGGATTGGCAGTAGCAGGAAACTGCCAGGGGAGGGGGGGTGAGATTGGCAGTTGAGGGAAACTGCCAGGGGAGGGAGGGGCACACCTCATCAACAAGGGTACCAGCATAGTGAACATTTGCATAGCTAACCTGAATTGTACCCTACATCTTTAAAATAAAATAAAATTAATTTAATTTAAAAAGAGAATATTCTTTCACTACTACCTACCTCCACCTGTCAAAATCCTCCCCAACCTTCAAGTATCTCCCTCAAGACACCTTTCTGAATACCCTCAAAAGAGATCTTTTTCTTCTTGAATCTTCCATAATGTTTTTGTACCTATTTGTATGTCATTACTCCATATTGCCTTCTCCCTATTAGCTGGTAAGCTACTTAACAAAAAGAACCATACCTTTCTCATCTTCGTATCTGCTATCATCTGAATGTTTGTATCTCCTTCCAAATTCGTATGTTGAAATCTTACCCCCTGAAGTGACAGCATTAGGAGGTGGGGCTTTGGAAGGACCCTTAAAAAAAGAAGCCCCAAAGAGCTACCTAGTCCCTTCCACCATGTGAGGACATAGGAGGAAGTCTGTGAACTGGAAAGTGAGCCCTCCCCAGACACTGAAACTGCCAATGCCTTGACCTTGGACTTCCCAGCCTCCAGAACTCTTGAGAAATAAATCCTCATTGTTTACAAACCACTCAGTCTCTGTTATTTTGTTACAGCAGCCTGAGTGGAGTAAGACAGTACTTCTGAAATATTTACTATCTTTCTAGATCTAAATAAACAATCATTGAATGACTGAATAAATCAATGCCTTTCCTTTTCATCTCTGCTTATTAAAATCCCACTCATTCCTTACAGACCAAAATCTTCGCTGCCTTCCCCAGCCCATGATAACTTATCCTTTCTCTGTTGCCCTGTATTATTTTCCATCAGTGATTTTCTTAGATTGTAATCTCTAGAAGGCAAAGACTAAACCTTGTACATCTTTGCATTCCTCTCCCTTCACCTAACAGTACCATGCACATTATAGATGCTTAATAAATATTTTTTATGCTCAGAAGGATCAAAGCAATGATTGTTTTAGCTGATAAGGGCTGCTTCTGAGACATGTTATTAATGAAGTTTGTCTGGAAGACAGCAATGTTAAATGAGGATTTGTAAATGAGTCTCCAGCCTCAGCATTCATCAGCTCAAGAAGGGGACACTGAAAAACTACTCTTAAAAAAAACTCCTTATGTGAAGTTGTCTGGAGCTGCCTAAGCTGCTAATCTCTGAAAGGTTTATAGTCTCTGTTTTGCGCAGTTAGACCACATTCTTGCCTTAACTTCCAAGTCAAATCTCTCCATGGTAACACAGGAATGTTTGTATTTTAGGAAATATGCCTCACCACACGCAGTGGTATTTACATTAGGTTCCAAACAAGGCATAAATGCAATGGCTTGAGTGTCTGCTGATGTGTGTAAGTGGGAAGGTCCTACCTACTTAATGTCTGTCTTTTCCTAATTGTGTTATCCTGTTTTGTTTTTTAAGCCAACCACAGTGAGATTGGCTTAAATTTTGCTTCTCTTATACTGGAGAAAAAAATGCAGAGGAAAAAAAAAAAAGGAAAGAAAAGAATTCCCCTAGACCTCCCTCTCTTTACAAACGCATCGTTTTTTCTGCCTTCACACCCTCCAAGTACAGTTAAAAGCTTTTTTGAGATGAAGCTTCAACCATTCTGTAGAAGGAAATAATGTCAATAACTGAAATAACTGCTAGCATCTCCCTGCTACTTCACAGATACCTTTACTGAGGAAGAGAAAAGCGCTTTATTTGATTTTCTGACTCCCTAATGAAAAAGATGTGGACAAGGTACTACAGCCTAACAGCTACATCCAAAAGCTCTTAAGCACTCTAATTACAACATACTATCGACCTGAATGGACATCAAAAAGGATTGGAAGGAAATATGGAGTGATGCCAATCAGCATGTCAAGTCGAAGGCACCTTTGTTGTTGTATAAAGTTAATTATAGAAGTTCATAAGTATTGTGTAAGTGCATGACTACTAAAATTGAGGTTGCAGAATGTTTTGGTAGAATGGAAAAGGAAAACAGAAGGACAGTAAAATCAATTAAATAAAATAATCTCTATCAAAATTATCTGTCTTATTTGAGGGAATGAAGGCTCTGAAGTGAAACTTCCTGTCCCCAGAGATTATAGCCCAGTTCAGACTTTCACACTGGGATCCCATGAAAATTTCTTATATATGGGAAATGGGTAAATGAGTGCACTTCGCTTGGACAGTTCAAACCTAGAGTGCAAGATCTCCTTTCTAAGGCCTAACTGTGGAATTATCAATTGTGAGGGTAATGAGAAGCAGAGGAAGTGAATCGGTCCTCAGAACTCAAGCTTCTTCATCCTCCAACATCGGTAAGGGACGCCAGGGATGGCTCTGCTAGAGATGAGGGGGTTCTTTAGCCTCTGCAGAGCAGACCCAGAGCTTAGAAACTGAACTGTTGCCTCCCACATTTCTATGGGTATGGCTCCTGTGGTGAGAGTTGGCATGAGTTTGGGGTATAATACAGTAGGACTATGACTGTGACAGTAGAGCCATACTGTTAGCAGACAAGGACAACAACCACGGCACAGGCTCCAGGTGCCACAAATAGCAGTGTTCACCATATGTTACCTATGCCAAGGGGAAAGACAAAGCGCTTTATAATTGATTCGACACTATTTTGTAATATTCTTTTCATCTAATTCAAAGAATGGACTTGATAAAGCAGTTAATGAGCTGTGTGAAACCATGATTTGCTCTTTCAAGTGACACCAATTATCTGATCTTCAAGCAACGCTCAGTCTATACAACCATCAAGATTGCCTTTCTAAAATGCAAATCACATACTTTTATTCACCTTGCTTAAATTAAAAAAAAAATTTTTGGTGCCTACAACATGAAGTTCTTAGCTCAACATTTATGGGACTTTTCAGCTATATATTTTATCATTCTGCAGTACTGTATTTGGTAACATCAATTACTCCCAATTCCTTAACTAGGTCCCACTTCACTGTATATATTGTTCCCCAGTCTAAAATTACCTTTCCCTATTTTCCGCCTGGCATATTCAGCCTTTAAGGTGCAGGGTAAGGGTGACCTCCAGGTGAGTCCCTCTTTGGGGCTAATTCCTCCCATCTGTGTGTTCCTTTAGCACCACGCGTATGAATCCATCTACTCACTCATCCCACTGTATTTCAGTTTTTTGTTTACATGCCCATCTTAAAGAGTTTTAGCCGTTTCAAGGCTAGGCCCTCTAAACCAGTGGCTCCCACTGAGCAACTTTGTCATCTTCTAAGAGTGCATTTTGGGAATCTGTGGGGGTGCTTTCTGTTTTTATTGTTGTCACAATGACGAGTGGGGCAAGGGATACTACCTAACTTACAGTGTATGGGACAAAGCATTGTCCCAAGTTCTGAATGACTTTTGAATGTTCCACTGGGCAATGATAATAAAACTGTTTATAATCATCTGAACCTGGAACTTAATTCTGCTGTATATATTTATATATTTCATGTTAATATACACTAAATTTTTTCCCATGAATTATGGAAATTAAGAAAAGACTGGTTTTTATTTGGAAATTGACCTTGAGTTTGTCAGCTTGGCATTGCTACTTGCCCATTACTGATAGCATAGTCACTTGCTCTTTTTGAAATGCCAAGATGATTATAATGTAAAACCTAGAAGTGAATTCACAAGATTTCGTAAATACATATTCCAATTGGAATTTAAAATATTTATCAATGAACATTCAACAACTTTTCTGTAGTAATAACAGTGCCAGGAAATGCTCTAAACACTTCATACATTAACTCAAATTAGTTGAATCTTCCAAACAATGCTGTGAGGTAAATATAAAAGATACATTAAAAGAGAGTAATTTCTAATAAAATAATGTGTGTTTTAATATGCAAATTCTTAGGCACAACTATATGAAAAGACATAAAGAAATAATCAAGTGCTTGTACCTGTATGGAAAAATCACTGTGAATATCACAGCTTCAAGTGCAATGTGAAAGACAAGTTGGGAGTTTATAAAAAGCATTCAATATTTCTTTTTGAATAGGAGATTACACTAAGATATAATAATCACTGTGACCAGTTTTCCCTGAGCCATTCCTACTCTGCTGTGGTCCTCCTGGGGAGCGATAACACAAACTGGCAACTCTTGAGTTTGGCCATTTCCTATAAAACAAGTTTTCTAGGTGCAAGGCCAAAAAGGCTCATTAATAAACTGTCATATTTATTAATTTTATCTCTGTCTTGTGTAAGACAAAGATGGTTATAATGTGGGTAAAGTTTGCAGTATCTGACTCATAGACCATGTCTTGATATCTGCTACCGATTTTAAGAATAGCCTTAGCCAAGCGTGGTGGCTTATGCCTGTAATCTTGACACTTTGGGAAGCTGAGATGGGAGGATTGAGTCCAGGGGTTTGAGACCAGCCAAAGCAGCATAGTAAGACTTTGTCTCTACAAAAAAAAAAAATCAAAAAATTAGCTGGGCATGGTGGCAGCTGAGGTGGATGGATTGCCTGAGCACAGGAAGTCAAGGCTACAGTGAACCATGATCATGCCACTGCACTCCAGCCTGGGAGTGAGACCCCAGCTCAAAAAAAAAAGCCTTACTGTCTTTCAGATCATTAATATAGTGATAATAGTAGTTACTTACGTTTTGAGTAATATGAGGGGGGACCCCCCAAAAATGAAATTTATTTTAAAATTGTGTACTTATTCTTACATGTCTAAACTTCAGTCATCTTCAAGGTTCTCTTGATTTGGTGCAGCACACCTATCGAGTTGCTATTTCCACTGCTCAAAACAGTTTTTGCACTCATCAGTTTTGATGCCTTTGGTGCTTCTACCATTTTTTCACCAAAAAAAAAAAGAAAAAGTTTCCACATCAGCAAAACATTTATCTTTGGTGACTTCTTTCATCCAGGAAAACAAAAAGTCACTTGGGGTGAGACTGGGTGAATAGGGAGGGTGGGGCACGGGGGTCGTGCCGTTTTTGGTCAAAATGGCTGGACACTCAATGCAGTGTGGGCAGATGCATTGTCGTGGTGGAAGAACCAGTCACCCATTTGCCACAACTTGGGACATTTTCTCCACAGATCACGATGCACATCAACGTTAGCTGGGACACTGAGGCTGATGGGTTCCTAGGACCCTTACGTCGCAGGGAAACCTGTGCTACAAGGGGCCTGCCCTCCAAAACGACCATGCTGGATTCTTCTGGGCCCCCCCTTGCATGCTGTGCACTTCATATACATTATTTCTAATCCTTATAAATAGCTAGACATTTTTATCTCTCTTTTACAGAAAAGGAATCTAATTGTATTGGAGGAGTGATGTAACTTGTCCAAGGCCTTACATCTAAAGAGTAGTGATGTTGGGATCCAAATTCCAGAACCCGAGTTAATCTTCTCATACCATTTTGCTTCCAGAGTTAAAAATCCAGGGTACTTCATACTAGAATCAGTGATGAAAGAACCAAGCGTCTTTCTCTGAACTTGGACTTGACTGTATCTGCCCATAAATCAATCCGAACCACTTAAGTATGGCCAAAAGTTCTCAAGATATTATAAAAATCATTTTGAGATTTCTGTCTTGGCCACAGAGTATAAAATAGAAGCACAGTGACCAAAATCTTATCTTTTCCTTTGGAATTTGAACACACATTGGGAGAAGTTTCACAAGATTCTACAGGTAATTTGGGGAAATGATAATATAAAATGATCCAGCTGGATGTGCTGTCTCATGCCTGTAATCCCAGAACTTTGGGCAGCAGAGGCAGAAGGATTACTTGTGTCCAGGAGGAGCTCGAGGTTATGGTGAGTTATGATCGTGCCACTGCACTCCAGCCTGGGTGACAGAGCAGAACCCTGTCTCAAACAAACAGACGAGCAAATAAAATAATCCTGCACGCAGTTCCAGTCCTTGGGGCTTGATTATTTCCTAGGCCAAAGACATAAAGGGAGAAACCAGGAAGTGTGCTGTGGGAGGCTTTCTGTCCTCCACAGCTGAGAGGACCTCCTATCAATAGCCCACTGTGGCAGAGGCAGCTGGGTATTGTAGCACAGTTTGCCTCAAAGTGGCCCACCATTGTGCAAAGGTGCTGTTCCCCTCGGCTATCAGGGTGGTGGATGGGTCCTAAGGTGGCTATGGACAATCACCTCCAGATTTCAGAATATCATAGATGTATAATCATTTCCCGTGAAAATTGATTTTCTTTGAAAAGATTGGGAAACACTGTCTTATAGAATTAACAGCATGATAGACCAGGTTTTGGGGTAATAAAAATGAGTTTTTACAGACACCAGGCAACATTAAAGAAGCATATCAATTTAGTACAATGTATATGACTTGATGCATTTCTTTCTTTGCCCAATGGTCCTGCAATATTATTATCCTCTGGATGCTGTACTTATTATCCTTTTTCTAAGCATTCTTTTAGAATAGGATGTAAATAATTTAGTCTCTTTGAAATTATAATCTTTCTGTTCCTTAAATCTATCCTGAAAATAGATACCAAACCAATTCCCCTCAGTATTGCAAATACTGAATTATATATATCCATCTCAGTGCTTACCATAAATAATCATGAAAATAAGTATATGTACATAAATATTTAAGTATTTAAGTTCTGTAAATATGAAATTAGAGCAATGAAAGTGATTTTATTTCAGAGTGTACACAAGCATTATTTCTTTCAAAATGTTCACCTTGGGGACGATATACTTTTTATCCAGTGATGTGGGAGTCACTGTAATAGAATGTTAGGCATTATTGGAGAATTTAGAGATCATTTGGGCTAATAGTCCTATTCTATACATGTGGAAGCTAAGAAGTGACAAATTCATAGTCATAAATAATCAGGATAGAAATCCAGTTTTTCTTATTTCATAATTTTCAATTAAACTGTGTTATGAAATATTTTCTCTTTTTGAGACAGGGTCTTACTCTGTGCTACCCAGGCCTTGACCTCCTAGACTCAAGTAATCCTTCTGCCTCAGCCTCCCAAGTAGCTAGGCAGGTCTCCAGGTATGCACCACCATGCTTGGCTAATTTTTAAAACTTTTTGTAGTGACAGGGTTTCATAATGTTGCCCATGTTGGTCTCAAACTCCTGGACTCTAGTGATCCTCCTGCTTTGGCCTCCCAAAGTACCTGAGCCACTGTGTCCAGCCTGAAACCTTTTCAAGAGTCCTTTAAGAAACTTTCCATATATTTCAATATATATCTTACCAAAAACTAGGAACTTTAATTTTATTTATATTTGTAAAATTAAATGCAAACAACATAATTTATTTTGTTAGCCAGAGCTTTCCAACCAAAATGGAGCCACAGTCTAAGAGGTTTACAACTGTGACCAAGATGATGATTTATTCTGCCTTGACTGTGGCCTAGGCACCCAAACTGGCCACCTCCAAGTGAGAAGCTTCATTTATTTACATACATTATATTTATCTTACAAATATTATCATTTGCTATATATGCCATGGCATGAAAGAGGCTTGGAAGGAGTAGTTTGAACAAATTCTTATTGCTCTTTTATTCTGACCCCCAACTTTGTATATGTGAACCGATAAAGTAAACCACACGTTGTATTTTATCATTGCTCTAAGAATGTAAGAATATAAGACTACCTGGTAATTGTCTATATTTCTTGGGCACAGATATATTCTAGGGTTCATTTAGAAAGTATGTTTTTAGCAAATTAAAAGTCGACTGGAGAAGGGAATTTGAGGGAATTCCCTTCTCCAAAAATACAGATAAAATCGATGCGATTATTTTCACCACAGTGAGGTGAAAACCGCATTACAGTATATGTACCATATAGTTTTAAATTACTCAGTGTGTTGGGCAAAATTCTGACATGGCCCATGTCACTCCTAACCCCCGACATCCATACCTTTGTGTAATCCCTACCCCTGGAGAATGGGCAGAACTGAAACTTGCTTCTAGACCACAGAGTATGGCGAAAGTGATAGAGTGTCAGTGCATATGGGGTCTGACAATTACGCTCGCCAACTTGCCACTGCACACTTAGGTTGGCAGCACAGACAACTCGGTAGAGTTTCACAGCCTTGGCACATCAGCGTCTCACAGCTGTGTTTGTACCCACGTCTGGCGGTGTCTTGCTGAATGGCATTCATTGTTGCTGCATGTTTTTGTGTGCCGTTGCAAGAACGTCAGAGCTTGAATTAGAGTAACAAACAAACACTGAATTTCTTGCTAAGTTTGGCAAGAGTGAAGTGAACTCAGGGACATGTTAGTCCAAGTTTATGGAGACAGTGTCACGAAGAAAATAGCAGAGTCCAGATGGATGAAACGTTTTTCTGAGGGAAGACAAAGTGTTACCGACGAAGAGAGGTCAGGACGGCCAGTCACGTGCAGAACGGACAAAAACATTGCAACATTTCATCGAACTGTGTGTCAAGATCATCAGCTGACTGAGAACCACAGCGAACCAGATAAACATCGACAGAGAAGCAGTTAGGAAAATTTTCACTGAAACTCTTGGCACGAGAAAGCTGTGTGTGAGAATGGTCCTGAAGTAGCTCTTGCATCACGACAGTGCACCAGCTCACACAGCACCATCTGTGAGGGAGTTTTTAGCCAGTAAACAAATAACTATATTGGAACACCCTCCCTGCTCCCCTGATCTGGCCCCCAGTGACAATTTTCTTTATCCAAAGATAAAGTAAATATTGACAGACATTTTGATGGCATTCAGGACACCAAGGGTAACAAAATGACAGCTCTGATGGCCATTCCAGAAAGAACTCCAAAACTGCTTTGATGGGAGGACTAGACACTGGCATTGATGCACGGCTTCTCAAAGGGAATACTTTGAAGGTGACTGTAGTGTATTCAGCAATGTAGCACTTTTTCTAGGATGAGTTCGCAAACTTAATTGTCAGTCCTCGTAAATTCTTCCAACAACCTGAAGAAGCTTAGAAGCAGGCGTGCCTCTAGATGAGAAAATAGCCCAGCCCCCACCTTGATTTCAGACTATGAGACCCTGAGCAGAAAACTCAGATAAGCCACATCTGAATTCCTAACTCACTAAAACTGTGAGATAATAAATAGATGTTGTTTTAAACTACTAAGTTTATAGTATTCTGTGACACAGCAGTAAGTAACTAATATACTTAGATATTAAAAAGCTGGACTCGGGAAAGTATGAAACAAGTGCCTCTGGAAGTACAGCCCAAAGCTTACCTGCACTTCCATGCTTGTTGGTTCCTCCAACAAGTGTAGCAGTTGCTTCTCTCGGGATAGCTGTTCTACAAGCCTCTCCTGGGCAGCCAGGCTCTGACTCAGTTCTTCAATCCTCCTGAGGCAAAGAATAAGTAAGAACAGCAATTATGGTCATGATACTATGATCACTTTATTTTTTAAGCCCGTTCCAAAGACAACACTGTCTAATACTGCAAGGTCTTATTCTTTTGGATCATTGAAACCTTTAACACTTTTCTTCAGAAAGCCACGTATGGTCTTCCCAGTCCCCAAATATATCCACACACAACTTTCTGCTTATGTTTTCACCAAGTTCATGGATCTATAGAACTATCTATAGTTATAGGTATGTAACTATTAAAATAGGGGCCCAGATGTTGTTTTGGGTCATTGCTGCTGTTCCATTAAAGAAACAGTTCTTGGATAACCACTGTATAAACTCAATTTACTCCTCTAAGTACCGGGAATATGAAGTTGAAAAGAAACAATCACTGTTGTACAGAAACTTAAATTCCTTTAGTGTGTATGCTAATGGTTTGGAGGGTAAGGAGACACAGTAACAATCACACACCGCATAATGATGTTTTAGTCAGTGAAGGCCTACTTATGCAATGGTGATCCCATAAAATTATGGAGCTGAAAAATTCCTATCACCTAGTGAGGTCGTAGCTGTCATAACATTGTAGCATGATTCGTTGCTCACATGTTTGTGGTGATGTTATAAACAAACCTACTGCACTTCTAGTCATATAAAAGTCTAGTACATATAATTATGTACGTACATAATACTTGGTAATGATGCTAAATGCTACTGGCTTATGTGTTTACTATACCATACTTTTATTGCTGTTTGAGAGTATACTCCTTCTACTTATTAAAAAAAGAGTTAACTGTAAAACAGCCTCAGGCAGGCCCTTCAGGAGGTATTCCAGAACACATTGTTACCACAGGAGATGATACCTCCATGCATGTCAATTGCCCCTGAAGACCTTCCACAAGATGTGAAGATGGAAGACAATGACATTGATGATCCTGAACCTGTGTGGGCCTGTGTTGATGTATGTGTTTGTGTTTTCATTTTTAACAAAAATGCTAAAAAGTTATATAAGATTTAAAAATTTTAGGTTTCTGGCCCCAGCCGAGGCGCTTGTTGCCCTCTGAGACCCTGTGTCGTTAAGCCCTGTGAGCCCACACTTTAAAAAAAAATGAAGAAATTAAGGCTTAAGGAACTAGAGAGTCGCCTACAACAAGTGGATGGATTGGAAAGCCCAAGCTACTTCTAGAACAGTATCCCACCAGGTCGCGCATCGCAGCATGTATGCTTTATACAATCCACAACACATATGATGATATTGAAAATAAAGTGGTTGCAGATCTAGGATGTGGCTGTGGAGTGCTTAGCATCGGATCTGCAATGTTAGGAGCAGGGTTGTGTGTTGGATTTGAGATAGATGAAGATGCACTGGAAATATTTAATAGGAATGTGGAAGAGTTTGAGTTAACAGATGTTGATATGGTTCAATGTGACGTGTGCTCATTATCTAACAGAATGTCCAAGTCATTTGATACAGTAATTATGAATCCTCCCTTTGGGACCAAAAATAATAAAGGGGAAGATATGGCTTTTCTAAAGACTGCTTTGGAAATGGCAAGTACAGCAGCATATTCTTTACACAAATCCTCAACTAGAGGACATGTTCAAAAGAAAGCTGCAGAATGGAAAATCAAGATAGATACTATTGCAGAGCTTCGACATGACCTACCAGCATCATACAACTTGCATAAAAAGACATCAGTGGACATTGAAGTGGACCTAATTCAGTTTTCATTTAAAGGCCTCCAAAAACAAAAGCAGCTTAAAACCTAGTGAAAATTAATAAAAGTGTTTGCTACAAAAAAAAAATTTTTTTAAACAGCAAAAAGCTTATAAAATAAGGATATTAAGAAAGAAAGTATTTTTAGAGCTGTAAAATATGTATTTTAAGCTGTTATTACCAAAATAGTCAAAAATTTATAGAGTAAAAAAAGTTACAGTAGGCTAAGTTTATTATTGAAGGAAAAATTAATTTAGTGTAGCCTAAGTGTACAGTGTTTAAAAAGTCTACAGCAGCGTATAATAATGTCCTAAGCCTTCACATTCACTCGCCACTCACTCACTGACTCACCTAGAGCAACTTCCAGACCTGCAAACTCCATTCATGGTAAGTATCCTATACAGGCATACCGTTATCCTTTATATGGTATTTTTACTATACCTTGTCTACATTTAGATCTGTTTGGATACACAAATAGCAACCATTATGTTATAACTGTCTACAGCTCTCAGTACAGCAACATGCTCCTAGGTTTGTAGCCTAGGAGTAATAGGCTATACCAGAAGACCTAGATGTACAGTAGGCTGTACCATGTAGGCTTGTGTAAGTACACTCTATGATGTCCACACAATAGTGAAATTGCCTAACAACATATTTCTCAGAAAGTATTCCTGTCATTAAGGGATGCATAACTTACGTTAATAAATAACAGTAATAGAATGTAATAAGTGCTACCATAAGAGAGGCCCTGTATAGTACATTGAGTGCTGCCATGGAGCTATAGGAAGAAAGACAAAAAAGTGATTCATTTGACTTGAAGGAAGCTTAGAAGAGATTTTGAAGATTGGGTTGTTTTTCAGGCTCAGAGGGAGATTGAACAAAGAATGAAGGAATAAAGAGACAATGTATATTTGGAGAAAGAGTCACTGAAATAAAGGCTGGAGGAAAGAAGCAATGGCTGGAGAAGAGACTAGAAATTCAGACTAGGATTAAGTTAAAAAAGACTGTGCATGCTATGCAGAAGCACACAAGCCACAAGCTCAAATCAGCAGTTATTGATCATCTATGTGCAAGGCATATTTTACTGTTTCTCTGTGTTAGGGCACAAGAGAAACTTCCATGAAAATGTGCTGAGTATTAGATGAAATGTTTCTACTTGTGATTATTATTTCTGTGTATGTATATAAAATAATGATAGCACCTTAGGAGGAAAATAGCTTGGCAGAAAGGAGAGGGACATCAGAAAGCAGAAATCTCATAGACAAATTATAAATTCATTTAGGGTGTGAGGTCAGTTAAGGTTTGGGGATAAAAAGGAATTTTAAAAACTTAAAAACAGACTTTAAACTTTATTCTAAGGCTATAATAATCAAAACATCCTGGTATTGGTACAAAAACAGGCATATAGACCAATGGAACAAAATAGAGATTCTGGAAACAAAACCTCAATTTCTCAACCAACTTATCTTCAACAAAGCCTCCAACAACAACCATTTGGAAGAGGAGAACCTATTCAGTAAATGGTGCTGGAAAAACTGGCTGACCACATGCATAATAATGAAACAGGATCCCTACCTATCACCATACACAAAAATCAACTCCAAATAGATTAAAGGCCTAACATAAAGCCTCAGGAATCTTAGAAGCGAGAGACACGCTTATAGAAATTGGAATAGGCAACCAATTCCTGATCAAAACCCCAGATGCCCATGCCATAAGAGATAAGATAGACAAGTGGGACCTCATCAACCTGAAAAGCTTATGCAAAGCAAAAGAAACCATCAAGAGAGCAGAGGGACAGTTCACAGAATGGGAAAAAATATTTGCTGACTGTATATCTGACAAAGGCCTAACATCCAGGATCTACAAGGAACTCAAATGTGCCAAAAGGGAAAAAGGCAAACAGTCCCATTTTTAAAATGGGCGAAAGTCATGAATAGACATTTTTCAAAAGAAGATATATGAGTAGCCAACAGACATGTGAAAAAATGTTTAGCTTCAGTAATCATCAGAGAAGTGCAAATTAAAACCACATTGAGATACCATCTAACTCCCAGTAAGAATCGCCATTAATAAAAAACTTTTTAAAAACCCCAATGCTGGTGAGGATGTGGAGAAAGGGGAATGCTTCTACACTGTTGGTGGGAATGAAAACTAGTTCAGCATCTATGGAAAACAGTGTGGTGATTTCTAAAAGAACTAGAAATTGACCTTCCATACAACCCAGCAATCCTCCTTCTGGGAATATACCCAGAGGAACTCAAATCACTCTACAAAAAAGATAACTGCACACGCATGTTTATTGCAGCAGTATTCACAATAGCAAAAGCATGGAACCAACCGTGTTGCCCATTGAAACTGGACTAGATTTTTAAAATGTGGTACATATACACAATGGAATATTATGCAGTCATAAGGAAGATCAAAAGTGTGGACTCTGCGGCAACCTGGGTGTATTTGGAGTTTATCATACTCAGTGAACTATCACAGAAACAAAAACTGAGTCCCACATGTTCTCACTCTTAAGTGGACCCTGAATACCTATTATAATACTACAAAAAAGCAATTGGCAGTAGTGGGACACTGCCAGGGGGAATAGGGGGGCACATAACAGCAATAAGGGTGGCCTGATCCTAATACAGGTGAAATGAGGTCCAGTGGGAGTCGCAAAACTTCACCCATCCCTAAACCACTTATGTACCCTACCCAATCCTGACTTGTAACCCACAACCTTAAAAAATAAAATTTTTTAAAAACTTTAAAACATTATATAAATGTAAGCTGTAATGGTGGTGGTGATGATGAAAAAAATAAATTTTTTTAAAAAACTTAGAAACAAGCCAGGCTCGGTGGCTCAGCCTGTAATCCCACACTTTGGGAGGCTGAGGTGAGTGGATTGCCTGAGCCCACGGGTTCGAGACCCGCCTGGGCAGGCAAGACCTCATCAATAAATCAAAAATTAGCCGGGTGTGGTAGCACATGCCTGTAGTTCCAGCTACTTGGAAGGCTGGGGCGGAAGGATCACCGGAGCCCAGCAGGTCAAGGCTGCGGTGGCTAGAAGCGTGCCACTGCACTCCAGTCAGGGTGACAGAGTGAGACTCCAACTCAAAAAAAAACAAAAACAAAAACTTAAAAACATTATGTAAATGTAAGCTGTAATGATGATGGTGACAATGATGATGAATGTAGACGCCATATAAAATTCTCCATGGTATCTGTGCTACAACATTGCTACTTTTCTCAAACCTCACTCATCCCTTTGATCCTCAGTTTCTACAGATGATCTATTCTCCCACTCTTTGAAGTTGTTCAAGGCCATCTGATATGAACTGCCTCAATATATCTGCCAGATGTGCACGTGTTTTTCTCAGGGTTTTGTTTGGGTTTTTTAGATTAACAAGTGCTTATTGGGATACAGAGGTGAGACACAGTCTTGGGAAATCTAACAGGGAAGCAAATGCAACACCATGTTGAAAACTGTGCAATGTGGATATGTATATATAAACAAACAACAATAAAGACACTTCATTCTGATGTCACAAAAGCCTTCAAAGAAGTAACGACTGATGCCTTAGTAAAGCCTGAAGAATGAATAAGAGTTCACCAGAAGAGAAACAGGTGGTAGAGTTTTCCCAAGGAAGGAAGAGCGTGAGCAAAATTCTGGAGACCTAACATAGCTTTTTTGCTTTTGGAGGCAATCGGCATTCAGGGTCCAGGTTTCAGCAATGTCTGAAACCATGTTACACAACTCTCTAAATGCCAATTTCTTCATTAATAAAGTATAATTGCTATTTCATGGAGTTGTTAAATAAGCATGGAAAGCATTCAGCTGAGCAATACAGTAAGCCCAGACCTTAGTCATCATTATTATTACTAGCCTGGCATAAGTGAAGTGTGGGGAAATCAGAAGGTTGCATCATAAAAGGTCCCATGAAAGAGTTTGGATCTTATACCTTCTGAAGATATTGGAAAGCTTTTTAAATAGCTTTGCAATGACAAGATCAAATTTATGTCTCAGAGAGATTACTTTGGTCATTGTGTTCACATGTGCTTTTTGTCTATTAAAAGCTCCTTGTGGCTTTTTAAATTATCATTTTAAAGATGTGGGGTGCAATTCAGAATTAGTTACACAAGTCTTGTGCTTTTAATACCACTATACTATTATGTACCTAAGAGGCCAAATTACTTGCCAGTTTGATGTTGTTGAAATCTCTACTTCAAAACTTTTCCGAATTGTTAGATTGAGATTGAATAGAGGAGCAGAACTGGAAACAGAAGATTTCGAAAGATGTTGCAGTAACCCAGACATGAACGATGATGACCTCCACAACTGCCCGGTTACCTTCAGGGCAAAACCCAAGTTTCTTCATGTGAGACACAGTCGGACTCCTATTCCCCAAACAGTTGCTTCTCACTCATCTTCCTCAGACCCGCTGCTCTAATTACACAGCAAATTATTTGAAGTTCTTGAAATAGCCCTTTCCCTGTGTCTTCCTTCCATGGTTTCTCCTTCTGCACAGGACATTTCCCTTCTCCACATACTTCCTCTCCCATTTCTTCTAACACCTATTCATGCCTCAAAACTCAGCTCAGATTTCACCTCCCCCAGGAAACCTTCAATGATACTGTCTTATACCATGTGGGCTGCTATAAACAAAATGCCATAAACTGAGTAATTCATAAACAACAGAAATGTATTTCTCATGGCTCTGGAGACTGGGAAGTCC
Source organism: Tarsius wallacei (assembly GCA_963574415.1). Lineage (NCBI taxonomy): Eukaryota > Metazoa > Chordata > Mammalia > Primates > Tarsiidae > Tarsius > Tarsius wallacei. The sequence goes on along the minus strand of CAUYQG010019735.1, from coordinate 11,188 downwards.
AAGATCAAGGCACTGATAGAATCAACATCTTGTGAAGGCCTGCTGTCTGATTTATAAAGGATGCATTCTTCCTGTATCCTCATATGGTAGAAGGGGCTAGGTAGCTCTCTGGAATCCTTTTTACAGGGTCATTAATTCCATTTCATAAGGGTGCAGACCTCATGATATAATCACCACCCAAAGGACCCACCTCCTAATACCATTACCTTGGGGGTTAGGATTTCAACATTTGAATTGAGGATAGGACCATAGTAGGCATCTTGCTCTTTTAGTCTGGAATATACGACCACCCAATATGTCCCAGAGCATCCCTTTCTACTTCTGTCAGGGAACATATTAAAATCATATAATGTGTTTCTTGGTAACAGGAACTGAGTCTTCCATTTCTCTGACTACAGTGCTCAGCCCAGTGTCTGCTAGGTAACAGGTGCTCAAACAATGTTTGCTGAAGAAGTGAATCCATGTCCCTTATGTGCCATCATTTGGCCACTTCATTGTTCTACTTATACTTACTTAGGCTCCCGACTGCCAATAAGTAAAATTTCTTAAAGGATACCATTAAAGATTCGACGCTAAAAAGAACATCTTTTGTTGCAGGGTCATACAGTCTTGGGAAATGGTGAAGATTCCACTGTCAGTCCTTAAAAGGGAACAGTGTGGCTGCTGTATGCTTTCATAGCCTTGAGAACAGGCAAGAGATAAGCGACAAAAAGAGCATCAAGACACCTACTTGTCCCTCTGGGCCAGGGCCTCAGTGTATTGGTAGGGCTTGACCTGGTCTCCTGGTACATCGTCCTCGTTTCTGGTGACTCCCTTCAGTTTCTCTGAGAGCTCCAGGTTACACTCTTTCTCTGCTTCCACCAGAGCTGCCATACGGGCAGCTTCATTCTTTGCTAGCCTGGATTCCTGCAAAAAGAACAAAAACTGAGAGTCTGCAAAGTCATACTTAGGTTAGCAACCCCCAAATACAAGGACACCTGAATTTGGGAGGAAAGTAGACAGGGAAAAGGTGGGTGCAGAAGTCAGGGCAGTAGGGAAAAGGCAAAAGAGGACCCCCAGCCACAGACTTTTGCGACTCCTACTCACCTCCTGCAGAAGCTGAATCTTATTCTCCAAGAGCTCGTAAACATGCTCCGTTTCCAGCTGTCGCTCCTCAAACTGGCGCCGAAGCTCAGCTTCATTGTGGCTGTTGAGATTCTCCACATCAGCCCTAAAACCACAGAGCATTCGCCAGTCAGAGTCAGGCATACTTCAGCAAGTGGACCCACCAGGGTTGTTCCAATAAGTCACAGTCACACTGATAAGAAAAATGAAGGCTTTCTTCCTTCTACAACGATCTGTGGAACCGAGCTTTTCAAACTTTTCAGGTAATTTTTCAGGAACTCTAATTATTTGTTGCTTGTCAAGTCAGAATATGCTTGTCTTCCTAGAGGCCTCATTATTGCCATAGCTTCAAGAGGAGGAACTTTCATTTGGAAGGCAGGTAGTCATCACAAGTTTCAGAAGTCGGCATTCACAGGCACTGTCATCTGTTCCAGATGAGACTGCTTTCCTAGAGTGCCTTGCTAGTTACGTATCTTTCTTGCTATTTGAATTTAAAGTATCTTTACATTTAGGTTGCTGGAACAGGATCTGGACAGCCACAGAAATGCTCTTTTCCTTTCCAGTCAGTAAACCATAATAGACTGTCCTGAATCTGGGCATTCTATCCAGAGTTCTACCCAGTTTTCCTGTGGTCCTATGCAGAGAGCAGACATTTAATCTATGGAAGCTCAGAATTTTGGCTGAGCTTTGCTTCTCCGGTATCCCCAGAAATGAATGTCCAGGCACTAGCATGAAGCAGGTAAGGTATCACCAACTTATTTATAGCAAAAACAGCTGTCCTTCGAAGTCTGAGGATTAGACATTTTGGGGTAGGATCAGGTGCTAAATGATTTTAATTCCGGTTTGGTTTTATTCTTGTTTTAAGTCATTTGTTAAGAACCATAAGTCATCTTCCAGGGCAGAGAACATTTTCTCGGCTCATAAGGTACTAAGACCAGTACCTTATATTTTTAATATTTGGCTCAGGGGTTGTGTCCATGGAGACTAAATGAGTCTTATCTAAAGATTCCTTGGTTGATAGTGGACACTACTCAGCACCATCCCAGAGGTTATATTTATCTTAAATTCTCTTGTCATTATATATCCTTTATAAGGATCTTGGTCACACAAAGGGACAAAAGTCTTGGGAGTAACGCAAGACCCCAAAATAGGCACACCTCAGGAATCATCAACTTTTACTTTGACTCCATATTTGACTCCATATTCCTTGATAGATGCAATAGATAACTGCTCACTACTACAGTCTCTAAACGTAATAGAAGTTATACATTTTCTGAGTAACTCAGCTAGCTGGAATATTTTATTTATGAGACTACAGCTGTTGTGAAGTCAGAAGCCCTAGAATTTGATGCCAGAAGATATGGGCTCTGCCACAGATTGAAGAAGACTGAACCTTAGTTTTCTAATTTCTCAAAATAGGATAATGTCACCTAATTCAAAGTTCAGATGACATACACTTTTTTTTTAAAAAAGCAAAGCATTGTACAAACCTCAAACTTTATTACTCAATTGTTATTTCTAAAATCTATTAGCTCACTTAATGCCCTAGAAAGTACCCTAGTAATACCAGCACTTTGTGTATAATTGAATTTGGTTTTGATATTCTGATCTTGCTGGATTATCATCCTAAATATAAAGAAATACTGTAGACAAAGAAGGAATGCCAGATCAGATTGAATGTAGGCTGATTCCAAGACCCAACCTGAAAATATTTTTAGTAACAATTGAAATAACCCCACATCTTTATAATAAAAATGAAAAAAAAAACAATTGTAATAATACTTGTCATTTAATATGGTGTTTTTAAAAACTATAAATTATAAAAGTAACTATTTTAATAATGCACAAGTGTATAAAGAAAAAAATCAAGTATTTTCTCCATCACAAACTCTGATCTCACTCCCCCGAGAATGAGATCATATAGGCAATGTTAAAGAGTCTGGTGTATAACCCTCCAGGCTTTTTTTTGTTTGTTTTTTTCTATTCATAATCAAACATATGTACATGCAGAGAGGACTGTGTCTTTACCTAAAGGGGCTTATACTCTCAATATCACTCAGCACATTTTTCCTGTACTTAGTCAAGAACTTCCCACCACAACAATAGTATAGAATAACTAATTCTTTGTAATAACTACATAACATCCACAGTATGGTAACACCAAGATTTATTAAGCCAATGCCCTATTGATGAATAGTTGTTTCTGGATTTTTTGCCATGACAAATAGTGATGCAGTAAACTTCCTTATACATTTATCCTTCTACAATAGTGCTTTTATTTATGAGAAAGAGCTTCCTTCTGGAAATTATCTGATCAAAGGAAATGCTCTTTTTTACTTTAATAAGTAGCACTACACACCTAAAATTTCACAATTCACACTCTGACTGGTAGTGCTTGGAGTACCCATTTTTTCCTAAACATCAGCCCTTGATGTGATTAGTAGGTTGATAGATAATCTTTGATTAAACTTATTTGCATTTGTCTCTTTCTACTGAAAGTGATTAGTTGATTGATGTCTAATAGGACGTTTATAACCTTAGGTCTGGTGTATTTACCAATCTATGGCAAGGTATATTTGACCTAATAACAAACAGACAGCTCAAGGAAAAGAAAGCACATGAATACTGACTGTTTCACTTCCTGAATCAGACATAACATTCAAATGCCAAAGATAGGTTAGGGGAATTTGGTTCCAAATCTATTGCTCTCAGATTAGTGAGCCAAACTCTGGGAAGGACCAAAGCTCGTCTAGTTCAAATTACAACTCACCATGTTTTATCCAGATGCTGTTTCTTGTCCTGGAGTTCTCGTTTCAGGCTCTCCACTTCAACCTTCAGCTCGATGTTCTAAAAAGCACACAGGCATTAATCATCATTAATGGTCACACCTTCTCTTCTGGTACCGGATTCCTATTTGAGCCTTGTGCCATTGGTCCACAGCCTCTCACCTCATCTCGGTCCTCTTCATGACCCTTGACATAGTGGGGATTCAGATGGATCAGCACCCCAGTCAAGGATGAACGAACCGTACTGCTTCAGGGCTTCCCCTGAGCTGCTTATCTGTCCCCCAGCCTATTCATTATTGCCCCTGGACCATGAACACTGCCCAAGCCTGTTCATTCTCATTGGAGGACAAAGTATAAAGAATTTTTTCTTACTCGATCTTGCCAGATCTGTACCAGAAAACCAAACTGCTGTATATAGAATTATGTTTTTAAATACCCAAGGTTTTAATGACTTAAAGAAATTTGGTTGTGAACATTTTTGAAAACAATACTTTGTTTCTATCATAAAACTGGACTTTTATAAGTAGGATTTGCTTAAGATGAGAGGAATCTCTGATGGTAAATATATACAGGGAAGAATTAATTTTTATTGGGGTGAGACAGCAGTTAGTAAGATTTCAGCAAACAGACAAAAGTAAATAAAAACATCCCAAGTGCATCTGGTACAGGTTAAGTGGTCTGGTGTGTGATGAAGAGTACAGAAGATACACCCATTAAATTACCAGCAGCATTCTTCTCAGACCTGGAAATGACAATACAGGAATTCATATGGAAACATAAACGACCACGAAGCCAAAACAATCCTCAAGGAAAAAAAAAAAAAAAAGTAGGAGGTATCACACTTCCAGACGTTAAACTCTATTATAAAGCTACAATAATAAAAAACAGCCTGGTATTGGTATGAAAACAGGCATATAGACCAATGGAATAAAATTGAGATTCCAGAAGCAAAACCTCAATTTCTCAACCAACTCATCTTCAATAAAGCTTCCACCACCAACCATTGGGGAGAGGAGACCCTATTTAGTAAATGGTGCTGGGAAAACTGGCCGACCACATGTAGAAGATTGAAAAAGGACCCCTACGTATCCCCATACACAAAAATCAACTCTGAATGGATCAGAGACCTAAACGTAAAACCTCAAACTATAAGAAGCTTAGAAAATGCAGGAGGCACCCTTATGGAAGTTGGAACTGGCAACCAATTCCTGATCAAAACCCAGTGTGCCCATACCATAAGAGATAAGATAGACAAGTGGGACCTCATCAAACTAACAAGCTTCTGCAAAGCCAAAGAAACCATCAAGAGAATGGGGAGACAGCCCATAGACTGGGAAAAAATATTTGCCAACTGTATGTCTCATAAAAGCCTAACATCTAGGATCTATAAGGAACTCAAACGTGCCGAAAAGAAAAAAACAAATACCCCCATTACAACTTGGGCAAAAGATATGAATAGACACTTCTCAAAAGAAGACATACGAACAGCCAACAGATACATGAAAAAACGCTCAGCCTCACTAGTCGTCAAAGAAATGCAAATTAAAACTATATTGAGATACCACCTAACTCCAGTCAGGATGACTATCATCAATAACTCAAAAAACAACAGATGCTGGAGAGGATGTAGTGAAAGGGAATACTTCTTCACTGTTGGTGGGAGTGTAAACTAGTACAGCCTCTGGAAAACAGTGTGGCGATTCCTAAAAGATCTAAAAATTGACCTTCCATACGACCCCGCAATCCCCCTACCAGGAATATGCCTGGAAGAACTCAAATCACTCTATAAGAAAGATACCCACACACATATGTTTATCACAGCATTGTTCACAGTAGCAAGAACATGGAACCAACCGTGCTGCCCATCAAAAGAGGATTAGATTTTAAAAAGTGGTACATATACACAACGGACTATTACACAGCCATAAAGAAGAACAAAATCACGAACTTCACAGCAACCTGGATGGACTTAGAGTCTGTAATACTGAGTGGTGTTTCACAGAAACAAAGAAGTGAGTATCACATGTTCTCACTCATTAGTGGACCTTGAACAATTATTGTAATACTATAAGAAAAGGATTGGCAGTAGTGGGAAATTGCTGGGAGGGGACAGGGAAGTGGGATTGGCAGTAGTGGGAATCTTCTTGGGGAAGTGGGGGGACACCTCATCAACAAGGGTACCTGCATAATAAACATTTGTATAACTAACTCTGAATTGTTAAAAATTAAAAAAAAAAAGAGTATAGAAGATAGTTTGCACTGGGCATGGTGGCTCATACCTATAATCCCAGCAACTCAGAAGGCCAATGTGGGAGGATCACTTAAACCCAGGAGATTAAGACCAGCCTGGGTAACATAATGAGACCTTGTCCCTAAAAAAATTAAAATTAAAAAATCAGCCAGGTGTGGTGGCATGCACCTGTAGTCCCAGCTACTCAGGAAGCTGAGACGGGAAGATCACTTGGCCCAAGAGTTGGTGGCTGCAAGAGCTATGGCTGTGCCACTGCACTCCAGGCTGGTTGACAGAGCAAGACCCTGTAAGAAAGAAAGACATTAAAAGAAAGAAAAAATAGTTTGCAACTAGTTTGTGAAAATCTTTCTAAAAGACTGGATAGTAATCAGACTTGCCAGGGAGCTTTAGGCAAAATACGACCATGATCAGATCTATGTTGAGGAAGTGATTTATGGTGGATGTGAAGAAGGTGGGTGAGTCAGAAGGCAACTGGCGAAAATAGGGATGGAGACTGTCTGAGTTCAAAGAGTTTGAGTACAGTGAGAAAAACTCAAAAGACATTCCAGAGGCAGAATCCATAAGGCTTGCTGACTTGTGAGATTTGGATTTGCACTGAAAGGCGGAGCAAAAATGATGCTGAAATTTCTAGTATGTGAATTGTGATTCACTCTATTAACCCCGCAATCCCCCTACCAGGAATGTGGGGGGAGCCTGAGAAGGAGTCTGTAAATGTTAGTTTAAGGATTACTTTATTTCAGCTTAGAGATAAGTGTACAAGGATGAATTAGTCTCTTTCCTGATGAAGTCTATAGCACAGTATTAAGCAAGAAGAATGCTATTAACTGAAAATGTAAAAAAGTCTTTAAATCAGAGGCTGACAAAGTGATTGAAGGTAAGGTGTGGCTCACATATGAAAAGGAGAATTTGGGGTACTAGAACAGTAAGAAGAATTTTACTCTACTGTCACTATGTAACAACCACCAATACCTAAATTTCTAGGAGTCCAAGGCAATACACTGTACCAGGCAACTGCCTACCATACTTGTGAAGACATTTTATAACCCATGTTTTCACGTAAGGTGGTTGAAGCAAGAATACCAGTTGGGAAAAGTAAAACCTGGTTGAGACATTTGAGAGTTCGAGTGAAAGAATGTTACAGTTGGAAGGCAACTGGACTCAAGATATTGTAGGTCATACAGCTAGTGAGTGTCCAGCTGACAAAATGAAGGGAATGCTCGTTCCTCTCATAAGGCAACTATAGGTGCCTTTGACTCAAGATAGAACACAGGTCGAGGTCAGAAGAGATCAGAATATCTTAATTTCTTCAAGGCTTATAGCATTTAAGAAGAAAATGATAGCTCTATCTTTTTAGGACTTCCTTTAAAGCTATAATTGTATGAACACTAGAAAGAGCTACCAGATTTAGCAAATAAAAACATAAGATATCTAGTTCAATTTAAATTTCAAATAAACAACAAATAATTTGTTTTATTACAAGTACTATGTCATTTGTAATTCTTGGGACACACTTAATCTAAAATGTCGTTTATCTTTGATTCAGAATGAATTGAGCATGCTGCATTTTATATTGCAGTGCTTAAACCAAAAGATTAACATGTGGCAGCAAAGCATTCTTTAGTTTTTGTATGAGGAAAAAGGCCCAGATCCCTGCATCAATTCCCAGGCCAGGGCTGTGAGAACTATTCATCTGCTCCAACCATATAAACAGTGAAATAGAAGACTCATAGTTGTTATGCCTCCAGTTTTGTGTTCAATACTAAGAGGAATACAAATGTCTCTAGGCTGGGCTTGGTGGCTTGGACTATAATCACAGCCCTTTGGGAGGCTGAGGCGAGTGGATTGTCTGAGCTCGCGGGTTTGAGACCAGCCCGGGCAACTTGGCAAGACCTCGTCTCTACAGTAAAATAAAAAATAGCCGGGTATGGTAGCACGTGTCTGTAGTTCTGGCTACTCGGAATGCTGAGGAGGAAGGATTGCTAGAGCCCAGCAGGTTGAGGCTGTGGTGGCCGGGAGCATGTCACTGCACTCCAGCCTGAGTGACAGAGTGAGACTCCAACTCAAAAAAAAACAAACAAAAAAGAAGCCGGGCTCGGTGGCTCAGCCTGTAATCCCACGCCTTTGGGAGGCTGAAGTGAGTGGATTGCCTGAGCCCGCGGGTTTGAGACCCGCCTGGGCAAGCAAGACCTCATCTCTACAATAAATCAAAAAAAAAAAAAAAAAAACTAGCCGGGCGTGGTAGCGCGCGCCTGTACTTCCAGGTACTTGGAAGGCTGAGGCGGAAGGATTGCCGGAGCCCAGCAGGTCGAGGCTGCGGTGGCCGGGAGCGGCCACTGCACTCTAGTCTGGGCGACAGAGTGAGACTCCAACTCAAAAAAAAACAAAAACAAAAACAAAAAAGAAATGGTCTCTAAACCAGAGACCCTTCACAGAGGTGAAGTGATATGCATTCTATCATATAGGAAATTCAAAGAAAGAGCAATTTCCTCATCTATAATATAAAGAATAATTGCAACTTCCTCATTCATAAACCTACCTTACAGGGTCATAAGGCATAACTAAATAAATACATGCAAAGGGCTTAGAACAGTGTTTCAAACACAAATGTAACAATAATTTTAATTTTAATAATACTATTATTATGATCATCATCATCATAACAACAATAATAGTAGCATTATCATCTGGGGACAGCAGTTTATCTTCTATGAGACCATAATATTTCAAGTGGATTCAGTACTCAGAATATTGTGCTGTGAAAGAGGACTCCTAAGTTTATTATTATTTCTGCCACCAACTGACTTACTTGTTTGACCTTCTGCTAAGGTATCTCTACCTGTGAAATGACAAAGAATGGTAGAAAAGTGATTCAAATCTCATATGAAAGAAAATGTAAACTATAATTTTGAAGTGTTCAATGTTATCCTTACACCTGACTAACCGATTAAATCAGAAAAGTCCAGATGCTTGCTGAATCACTTCAGATAAGTCAAAAATCCCATGTCTGAAAACACATGAGACCTCAAATGACGAAAGCCGTATAAATGACTCTGGCTAGTTCTCAGTCTCATTATGTGACACAGGGAATATCTCTGGTAGGTATAAATTATTTCCTGAAATGCCCTTTACTACCATTTTTGCATGAGAAATCCTTGAATGTTTAAATAAAAACAGGGAATGTGAGAGGCACCATGAAACAGTGAAGGGAGCCAATCTAAAGCCAATCTAAAGATTTAAATCCTGGTTCTATCGCATACCTGCTAGGTAACCTTGGGCAGGCTTAACTAATCACTCTGAGCCTCAGTTTACTCATAGGCATAGTGTGGTTGCTTTCTTTCTCAATGAAGAGGATAACAACTATTTCACAAAGGATTTTGTGAGGATTAAATGAAATAATGTGCACAATGCACACAGAACATGGCCTTGCACACAGCTGTTCAACAACCTTTGTTCACTTTCTCTTTTGTCCAGACTAACTAGTGCCAGTCAGGGACCTCAACCTCACCAGGAAAAGCATTTAAATGTAAAGGGAAGAAAAACAGAAGATGTCAATTATGTGGCTTCTACTTGCTCTAAATCCTAGACAAGAAACTGAAGTCAACACTTGGACTAATTTGGCCAAAGATTCACAGATTTGAAGACCCTAGCATTTATTTATTCCAGAGCTCTCATTTTAAAGATAAAGAAATTGAAACCCAGAAGGGTTACTTCCAAAGTAAAAGCAATAACTGAAACCAGCACTCCACTTTTGCTTCAACATTTCAGCCAGAGAGACCAGCTCAGGAAACACTACCCAGTTTTGCCCGACTTAGTAGAATGTGATAAATTATAGGACTGGAGAATATGCTGCATTAAATTAGTCCTGAAAGGATAAATGGAGGCGGTTAAGTGTAGTGGCCAAGAGTACAGTCCCTGAAGGTGAGAAGAGGGCTTGACAAGTCACCAGCCCTCTCTCAAAGCCTCAATCTCCTCACCTGTTAAAGGGATGCTGATGATACCAATCTCCAAAGGGTGTCAAGGAGGCTACGTGAAATGATGCATGAAAAGCACACTGTACAGTGCCTGACATATAGCAAGCATTCAAAAAATATTAGCTATTATTAACTGTAAAAACAACAATAATTTACCCTCTCTGACTAGGAGAGCTGAATTTCTCAAGCATAAACACATATTAAGCTAATATAAATAAAAATAAATAAATAAATATATATACATATATATATATTCAGAGTCTCACTCTGTCACCTAGGCTGGAGTGCAGTGGCACGATCACAGCTTACCGCAGCCTCAACCTCCTAGGCTCAGGCAATCCTTCTGCCTCTGCCACCCAAGTATCTGTGACTACAGGCATGTGCCACCATGCCCAGTTTATTTTTTTGACTTTTTGTAGAGACAAGATCTCGCTATGTTGTCCAGGCTGATCTCAAATTCATGGGCTCAAGCAGTCCTTCCACCTCAGCCACCCAACGTGCAAGGATTACAGGCATGAGTCACCGTGCCTGGCATTAAACTGATATGTCATAGAAATGAAAGAAAATTACTGGACTGAAGGTGGGATATCCCAGGCACCTGCGCACAAATACACACCCTATCTGAACATTTTCCATTGTTAGCTTTATCCTTCTAAGACAAGTAGAAAAGGGAAATGAAAAAGAAGGAAAGGAGGGGAAAGAAGAATGGCAAAAGTAGACGGACTTCTCTAGGCTTTAGCATTATGTCTATTCAATTAGACGACAAGGCTTATACGTTCACACAGAACTGCTAAAATGGCTTTATCTCCCCAAGAGTAGATCCTAAGTGTCATCATCAATTACTTCTTTTTTTAAATTTAAGATTGTGGAGTAGCCGGGCTCGGTGGCTCAGCCTGTAATCCCAGCACTTTGAGAGGCTGAGGTGAGTGGATTGCCTGAGCCCGCGGGTTCGAGACTCGCCTGGGCAGGCGACACCTCATCTCTACAATAAATCAAAAACTAGCCAGGCGTGGTAGCGCGCGCCTGTAGTTCCAGCTACTTGGAAGGCTGAGGCGGAAGGATCGCCAGAGCCCAGC
>CAUYQG010019724.1:0-14652 GCA_963574415.1 Tarsius wallacei | reverse complement strand
CAGTGAGTTCCCTGACAAACATTAAATCGAGCACCTTCTGATTTTTTACAATTTTCCCAACTACAATGTTTAATCAAGTGATTGCGTGATCTAATACCAGGAGGCCGGGGACGTGGAAGCCTAGGGAAGAATTCAAATGACGGGAAGGTAATTTTTTCATGAATTCCCCTCTGCCTTTTTGCAAGGGGTAGTGGAGGCGTGAGTGGAATTTTGCTTTCCATCCTCAGACTGTACAGAACTTTCTGACTGCACTAATAACAAAAGTAGAAGAAGCAAGGGTCTCAGCTGCCCAGGTTCACTTTGCGACCCGGGGTCTTCAGCCCCCTGGACTTTGTCAGCAGGCAGGCCTCTGTGGCTGGCTCCCAACAATCAAGTATTATGTATTGTGCATAATTGTGTATGCTAAACTTTTCTACAACTGGTATCACAGTAGGTTTGTTTACACCAACAGCATCACAAACATGAATAATGCATTACACTACAAAGTCACTAGGTAATAAGAAGTTTTAGCTGCACCATTATCTTATAGTACCATGGTCCTACGGGCAGTCTGTCACTGACCAAAACATTGTTATATGGTACATGAATGTAACTTTAAGTGTACAGAATGGAAGAAAAAATTCAGCAAGAGGAGACCAAATGGGATGGAAACATAATCACAAATTGTGTAAAATAAAACATTGACACCTGAACAAGGAAATGATCGTATTTGTTGACTTTGGAGAAAATATTCCAAGGCCATATAATAAATACTGTGAATTTCTGAAATTCATGGACAAAAGGAGAATCCTACAAGCATGTAAGTATAAACAACATACACACTTATACAATTACACTTACATATGAGCAACTTAGGAGAAGTAATAATGCTTTAACTTCTCAGTCATGAGTAGCACATAGCAACTGGGACCAATTTGCCTCACCCCAAATTTAATTAAGTCTGCTATCAACAGCAGCAGTACTGACCTCAACCATACCCCTTGTCCTGCCCACCCTTTCTCACTCAATTATAACTGCCGGGGATACCAATAGGTTTTTCAGGCGATCAAGATAGAGTTTGAGGATAGTCTTTTCATGATGACCCAAGGGAGAGAGTTTAGAATGATCTCCTAATCTTGATATGTTTAACAATAATTACAGGAACCAAAAGTAGAACTCTGAAGCAGCCCAATGAAGACCATCCATGTCTCTCTCACTCTGTATACATACATATAACCCAATGAGACACGGGTCACTCCAGTTTTGGATCTGCTGATTTAAATCCCTGATTGCTACATTGGTTTGGTTAAGTCACATGGGCAGTGTCAAAAAATTCGTTGCAGCCTTGAATACCATCTGGGGCATTATACAAGGTCAAGTGGGCCTCAGGGAAAGCAGATGCTTTTGCATCCCTTAGACGGATGCATGCACAGTGGTGTCAGTTCACGTGTTTGTAAATTTATGAGGGGAGTCCACATCCAGGAGCTGCTTCCAAGAAGACATAGCAGGATAGTGTTGGCCTGTCCTCAAGTATTTTTGTGTTTTCCTAGCACATGGATGACAATGACAAATCCAGCAGGGGGTCCAGTTCCCAGCTGCAGCTGCTGTTGGAGTCAGCTTGACTACGGGATTGTTTTGCCACAATATGGTGTGGATATGGTGCTGCATGCATCCAGATGGCAAGGGGAATATGAATGGCACTCCTTCCCTTGCATCTTCTGGACACACATATGCTTCTCCTGACACCAGCTGGCTCCAAAAATGGTACTTCCCATCCAGTAACTGTAACTTCACCCTTTCTCCAGTCACCCCTACTCACACTGAGATCTTTTGTCTTACGAATCAGATAAACTAGGATAAGCTATTTTTACAAAATTGACAGCCATTTAATCCCATTTAACATTGCAGGAGGATACAGAGAGTGGTGACTCACTCGGTGGTCATGATTTATTAGATCTAGGTGGAGTCAGCCAGAGATTCCAGAATCTATTTTGAATTCTCTAAGATCCCTTTTCTCTGCACTGTCACCCAGAGGGTGCACCCACCAAGTTTGCCTGAGATTGAGGTTAGGGGAAAGCAAAAAGCACCATGCCCAGAAGTGGTAGGCTAAACCACTGCATTTAAAAAATATTCTAGTTATTCCTTTACCTGGTTATTGTCTGGAGAGCAACCAAGGAAAATTTGTCCTTGTTGTGGGGACAGTCACATTCAGTGACCAAATTGCTTTACTGTCAAGGGCATGGCCCAGAGGATGTGAGAAAGAGAGAGCTGAAATCATCTTGAGTCAGTTTTGTCAGGCACTTCTTTCATTGCTCAACAAGACTAAATGCCTGTGGGTGGTAGGGTGTAAGACAGATCCATCAAGAACCCTGATTGCTCCTTCCTTGTTGAATAGAATTTTTACAAATTTGTGCACCACTTTCAGATGATTTCTGATCTGAAAATCAGATGACATGAGTTTAGTTAAGAGCTACAATGTTGTGGCAAGAGTTGAACAATAGGGACAGAATGAGAAAACCATAAGCTGGAAGGCGTGACTGACAGGAAATCACCCACAGTAGACCTAAAAGGGGGTCAAAGATCTGATGTAACAGGAAGTGAGCACAATGCCCCATGTGAGGTGACTTCTCTCACCATAAGACAAACAGGCCAACTTTTTGCAGGAGTCACAAGTCTATCACATAGTAATGGCTTTTGCATCAGAAATAGAGAAACTTTTACTTCTTGCCTGGTCTACGAGGGGGATGTGTCGCTGTCTCAAATGTGATGATGGATTCCAGAAGCAATTGTAGCAAAATGGGCAATGCAAGCTTGATCAGCTGGTTGGTTTCAGCTGGTCTAATTGGAGAAACATCTTATCTGTGAGCACCTACATTAGAGAACCAGAAGGGATCTCAGTCTACAGCCATGGTTCAGGACCCCAAGATGTGTATTTTGTTTTGTTTTGTTTTGTTTTTGAGTTAGAGTCTCACTCTGTCGCCTAGGCTGGAGTGCAGTGGCACACTCAGGTCCACCACAGCCTCGACCTGCTGGGCTTAGGTGATCCTTTCACCTCAGTCTTTCAATAGCTGTAGCTGCAGGTGCATGCTACTACCTGGCTTGCTTTTTGATTTATTGTAGAAACTAAGTCTTACCAAGTTGCTCAGGCTGGTCTTGAACCCCCAGGCTTGGGCAATCCTCTATCCTCAACCTCCCAAAGTGCTGGGATTATAGACTGAGCCACCACATCCAACCAGGAGGAGTATTTTAAGCTGCTAGTTTGTTGATTTCCAAGTGGCAGACCAAATGGCTCTGCCATTGAACACAGTTCATCTGTTAGTAATCTAACCTGCCAGGTCCTGAGAAGTATTGCTTAAGGCAATGACAATGACTTCTAATTCATCCCACTAGCTCTTAGCATGTTCAGTCTTCCAGAGTCATCATTGCGGCTGGATTATACCCACCACCCAAGTGACACCAACAGTTTTTGTCTTAACCAAGCCATTAGTGGCCCAGGCCCAGGAATTTAGAAGAATCTCTGTAAACCAAGGATTCCATGAAGCTAAAAGTTTGGCTTCAGAAATTAGCGTGAGGGGTGATGCTTCCCCAAAGGTATAACTGCCACTCTTTCACATGAAAAGTGAGATGATGGCTGCCTCTTTGGCTGCCTATATGCGTACATGCTTACATACTTTCTGGATAGATTGTGCTCTCTTACATGCTGAAGTTATTTTTCTTGACATAGGCCATAGGCATTGATGTGCAGCAGGTTTCTTTAGTCATCAGCTATGACCTTCCTACCAACAGGGAAAACGATATCCACAGAATTGGTAATGGTGGCTGATGTAGCCATAAGGGTGTAGATATTAACATGATGACAGAAAAGGACAAGAGGACTCTTTGAGACATTGAGACCTTCTATGACACCTCTGTTGAGGAGATGCCCCTCAGTGTTGCTGACCTCATATGAGAGGGGCTGTCTTGCTTCCTAACCCCAGCCAAGGCTCAACCTTGGGGGGCAGAAGAACAACAAGAGGGGGGAGGGAGGGAAGGGAGTCAAGGGATGGACATCTCGTCATTTTTTTTCTTTGAATAAGTATCACTTTTTGAGGCAAAAGAAGAAACTGTGAACATTTTAGGCACCCTTTCTTTGGGGTAGGCACCATTTTTTCTAAACAAAACAAAACAAAACAAAACAAAACACTAACTCATTTCCTTAACCTAGTCAACTACAGATCCTAGAGGCTCTCCTCACTCCAGTCAAGCTCCTTTGAAAATTGAAAATGGTTCAAAGGCTATTATTATACATCACACAACTCATTTGCTGAACCAAATCTGGAGGCAGACTCCCTAAAGCCTCAGAGTGAGGTTGCCCAGGGGATTATCTCCAGGTGCGGGAAGCAGGGGAGAGAAAATGGTAACCATTTTTACATTATTTTGTGTGGATTTATTGATTCAGGAGATAAACACAGAATTCTGAATAAAATGATTTGTAAACTAGAAAAAAGAAAATGAAAAAAAGAAAAAAAAGAGATGAATGCTAGTGCCAGGTAACCTGTGCTCTTAAATATTTCCATTTTCCAGTGAGAACCATTGGACCCTTCTTCTGTTAGTTGTTTAATACAAGTTGACTCATCCTTAAATGGGCTCAAAGAGTCAGGAGTTCAGTTTTAATAAAGCAGGTTGCCAGCTGCTGCCTCCCCACCTTTTTTTTTTTTTTTTTTTAACATGTTGCACATAGGGATGCATCCCGCAGGTGGCGCTAATCTACTGGAAAATAGTTTCTCTGAACTTTGGCAGCAATTAGATTTTTTAGCTACAGCTGGACTTACTCATTCTTTCCCCAGAATTCTATGTTGTTTCTGCAGTACCAGCCTGGAGAGGACAGACTGCCTCACTACATGCCTACATGTGGTATTCCTGAAATGAGGAAACGAATTCCCTCTTATACATAGTGGAGTTCAAGGGCAAGAACACAACCACTTAGCAATGTCATTTCCAACAATGATGTATAGGAAACTACTTTCTTTGTTTCTTTTTTTTTAATTTGGAGTCTTACTCTGTCGCCCAGGCCAGAGTGCAGTAGCACGATCACGGCCACCACAACTTTGACCTGCTGGACTCAGGTGAGCCTTCCACTTCAGCCTTCCAAGTAGCTGGAACTACAGGCGTGGGCTACCACGCCCAGCTTATTTTTTGATTTATTGTAGAGATGAGGTCTCGCCAGGTTGTCCTGGCTGGTTTCAAACCCGTGGGCTCAGACAATCCTCTCACCTCGGCCTCCCATAGTGTTGGGATTATAGGCCTGAGCCACCGCACCCCTCCTAGGAAAGTACTTTCAGTACGCCCCAGTTTCAGCCAACAAGACCACTTTGACTTTCTTTCACTGCTAAAAATTCCCATTAATTGAATGTGGGCACTGACCAAATTATTAGGACTATAGCAATGTACTATCCCCTTGCTGGGAAGTTGAATGGTGCAGTAAGAAGGATCTCAAAGAGGTAGAGAGAAATTATGATAAGGAAACTTATTTTTTAAAACCCTTTGGTCCTTTACCTCTGCGCAGACCACTACAGCTTTTTCCCTGCAGCCCTCAGCGTTTTTGGTAGCTCTGTTCCCAATACTTTCTTTTCTCCTGAAACCCGGTAGCAAAATGATTATGGAGCCTGAATCCAATAGATACATAAAAGTTGGAGTCCCAGCCTTTTCAAAGCTTTCACACACGGCCAGAGTGTGTATGGTTTTCAATGTTTCTTCGGGGCAAGGAGATCTTGGCTACCGCTTGATAAAAGAACAGCTTAAGACAAGTTAAGTTTAACAGAGTATAATTGAACAAATAATGACTCATGAATTAGGCAGTCCCTGACCCCCCAACCAGAATAGATTTCAGAGTGAATCTTGGGCTGCCAAATGGTCAGATAATATTCATGGGCAGAAAAGGAAACGCGAGGTAAAGAAACAGCTGGATTGGTTACAGCTCAGTAATTGCCTTGATTGAACACGGTTTGAACAGTTGGCCACCTGTGATTGGCTGAACCTTTTGTGGATAGGTTAGTCTGTTTACACATTCAGTTAGGTTATAGTTCTCTACGAGGTCCAAAAAATTAGGTTCTTGAACCATCCTAGAAAAGTGCTACATACCTCATTGCAGACTACGAAGTACTCCTCTTGGGAAGCTATGCACCAATGTCAGTGCCTAGAACACCCGTCAATTTTGAAACTCTTTTCCTGGAATGTCTAGCAAAGCTGTCGTCATTATTATAATTATTATTTTTGAGGTCTGGCAATTAAGTTCGTGAACTTGCCACCTTGTGCTTATGTTGGCAGCACTGCACAGATAATTGTATTGGAACACCCTCCCTACTCATCTGATCTGGCCCCCAATGACTTTTTTCTTTACCCAAAAGTAAAGGAAATATTGAAAGGAAGACATTTGATGACCTTTAGGACATCAAGGGTAATACATTCGAAGGCTCTGATGGCCATTCCGTAAAGAGTCCCAGAATTGCTTTGATAGGTAGTCTAGGCACTGGCATCAGTGCATAACTTCCCAAAGGGAGTACTTTGAAGGTGAACATAGTGATATTCAGCAATGAGGTATGTAGCACTTTTTCTAGGATGAGTTCATGAACTTAATTGTCAGACCCCGTATGTTCAGAAACTGTTAGGACGAACTTAAAGTATGAAGGAAGGTAGCTTTAGGCTAACCTTAATTAACACACTTAATCACCTTCCTTTTAAAGCAGCTGAAATCCACTCAGAGAGGGGAGAGTCGGAGGGAGCAGAGGGAAAGGATCACTTCATGCTACCTCTACTCTCTGCTTAGAATGGCTGCCCACTTGATCTCTACCAGAGGAGCTTCAAATGATGTTTTCTTAGTCAGAGCTCTATATTAAATAACATTTCTCATTGCTGACACCATTTAGTACATCTGTAGGAAATTCTTGGCTCAGCAACTACAGTATTGCCTCTCAACTGGGGCTGCAAGGCTTTCTGCCCCTTGTTATGATGGCATCCCTTCCAGTCCTCTTTCCATGGTCAGAGGACTGGACAAAAAAAATGTGGTACAAATACACAATGGAATATTACACGGCTATAAAGAAGGACAAAATCATGAACTTTGCAACAACTTGGATGGACTTAGAGGCTATCATACTGAGTGATCTATCACAGAAACAAAGAACTGAGTACCACATGTTCTCACTCATAAGCGGACCTTGAACACTATCGTAATGCTATAAGAAAGGTTGGCAGTAGTGGAAAACTGCCACAGTAGGGTGGGGGCAGGATTGACAATAGTGGGTAAACTGCCAGGGGAGAGGGGGCACACTTCAACAACAAGGGTACCTGCATAATGCACATTTGTGTACCTAGCCCTGAATTATATCCCACATATTTAAAATAAAAACAATAATAATAATAATAATAAAATAAATAAATAAGATAACATCCCTTCCTTCTCTTCCTGCCCCTCCGGGAGGGTTAATCATCAAGGCAGGGGTTTGGTGGACTTATTTAAATTCTACCTCCAACTATGCAGATACCCATTCACAGAAAAGTGCTAGGAAATGCACCCAAGTGCTGTGAAATACTATGATAAAGATAAGTAAATCAGATTTTTTAAAGAGTGGATACATGGATTTATATTTTAAATGCATGGTTGAACAAACTTTATGGAGATAGTGATACTTAAAGACCTGGAAGAGGTTAAGGAGCAAGCTATTTAAATATCTGGGGAGGCTGGGCTTGGTGGCTCAGCCTGTAATTCCAGCACTTTGGGAGGCCAAGGGGAGTGGATTGCTTTAGCCCACGGGTTCGAGACCAGCCCGGGCAACCTGCCGTGACCTCGTCTCTACAATTAAAAAAAAAATTATCCGGGCGTGGTAGCGTGCACCTGTGGTTCCTGCTACTTGGAAGGCCTAGGAGGAAGGATCGCCGGAGCCTAGCAGGTGGACGCTGGGGTGGCCATGAGTGCACCCACTGCACTCCAGCCTGGATGACGGAGTGAGACTTCAACTCAAAAAAATAAATAAATAAAATAAATATCTGGGGAAAGAGCATTCCAGAAAGAGGGAACAACAAGTGCAAACTCTTTGAGGCGAGAGCATGTTTGGTGTTTTTGAGGACAGCAAAGGTCTATAGTAGATTAAATTAGTGAAAGGGTAGGATCTGGGATCAGAGAAGTAGTCGTGGTCCAGATTTGGTAGGATCTGGTGGCCCACTGTAAGAACTTTGTCTTCATTCTAAGTGAAATAAGCAGATATGGGAAGTTTCTGAAATAATGCAACTTAACTTATGTTTCATACAAATTGGTCTACTGTGTTAAGAGTAGAATATTGATGAAATCAGGGAAGAAACAGAGGGCTCATTTGAAGAGCACTGTTACATCCAGTTGAGAAATGACCGTGGCTTGGAGTAGTGATAAAAAGAGACACAAGACATCATTGGATTCTGCATATTTAAAAAAAGGGAGGTAGCAATGATTGTTGGTCACTTGGATAAAGTCCAACATGAATAGAAGATTTTTGACCTGAGTAATTAGTGAAGAATGTGGTTGGCTTAAACTGGGATGAGGAAGATTGTGGGAGGAGCAGAATTGAAGAAAATGATCAGGAGTTTGATGTTGGGTGTGCTAAGTTGAAGATGCCTGTCAGACATACAGCAAGAGCTATCCCAGACACAGGTAGACATGTAGTTTGAAGTTCAGAAATGAGGTATGAAAAAAGATATCTACTTTATTAAATATAAATTTTGTATAAATAAATGCACGTTTTATTGTTCTTTCTTTTGAGAGAGAATAGTTTCAGTTCTGAGCATTCTACAGAAGAACATATGGCATGTACATGTATGTGTGATCAATATATATATATATAAATATATACAGATTGTATATGTAATAGGTCTTATACTTTTCTCAATGGATTTCTCTATGTTAACTCTTGTCTACTAGGAAACCACACTTAGCTTTTATTAGAGTGATGCTATAACTAATTTTGGGGGGTCTGCCTGGTTGGATTATGATGCCTAGTTGGCATCATAATCAAACATTGGTCTAGACGTTAATGTCAGATCGTTTTATAGATGTGATTACTATATACAACCATTTGATTATAAGTAAAGGAAATCTCCCTTGATAATGTGATTGGGCCTTATCCAATCAACTGGGGACTTTTAAGAGCAAAAAATGGGACTTCACAATCCAAGATGAAATTCTGCCTCAAGACGACAGCATAAAAATCCTATCTGAGTTTTTAATCGGGCAGATTTCAAACTCAAATATATCTCAAATTTTGTCTGAGATTCCAGCTTGCTGGCCACTAATTTTGGGCTTGCTACCTCTGTAATAATTTGAGTCACAAATCTCTTTAGAGATTTATTTTAAGGATATATATATGTACATCTCGTGTTGGTTCTGTTTCTCTGGTGAACCCAGACTGATAAAAGTGAACATACCAAGTGTCTGGTTTAGGAAGTTATTAGTAGACAAGTAAAACAACAACAACAATATTTTCTCATGGGCGGTCTTAATCACATCTTTCATAAAGTGTTTTTACAAGTAATATGAATAGTATAATTAATAAAATTTATAAAATTAAGGTAAATGACAAAGTAAAATATATTATTCCTTTAGTTAACCAGCTATTTAACATTAAATATTGCAGTTAGCTTATTTCATCCAACATATCTTCAATATTTCACAGCTGAGACAGTCACTATTAATGTGCTGTGAGTTTTCCACATAATAACCTGGTCCAGCACTGAGTTAACTTTTATTTGTTAAAACAATAATTTCCAATCATTACTTTCCTATTTGCTTGCTGAATGATGATGACAACATATGAAATTAATTGTAATATTTAACACTCTATTTTCTTTACCTTCTAATTAAAGTATGTACATTGTGGTTTTACTTATACAGAGAAATAAGCAATTTTTTTGGTGAATCTCAAACTTTATGCAAGTAGATAGCAGAAATTCCCACCTAACATTTCTGAAATAAAATTTTTGGGGGTGAGGGGTTGTAGATTGATAGTTAGCTATTTTTATCCACAGATTTTTATTTTCTCCCAATCAATTTTACCATTAACAATGAAAACGAACTTTGGTAAGAGCTTCTGAAAGTAAGTTTCATTTAAAATATTGCATGTACTATAAAAAAATCATATTCTAAATTTTACAATATCAGATAAAGTAAGGTTTTATTTCAAAGTCAGTAACTTTAAAATAAAATAGCAAATGCTTCTTAGTGAACATACAACAGGTTTTATTTTGATCGGAAAATATAAATAAGAATGTATTTGTGTCTGTTCTGAAATTTCAGACTGGATTGTCTTTTGTATAATATAGAATACTTGATTAAGTCATCTTGGTGAAATTTACACCTGATGTTGTTGCTCTATTTTGAAAGGAAACAGCTGTTTTTCTAATGTTCCTGTGGTTTTGTGAACACAATGTCTCTTTTATGAGACAAAGTGGATTCAAATGAGCTCTCTCAACTCCCTCCAGGAACAAGTTTCTCAAATGTTTTGTAACTTACTATTGCTTGATAAATGTTAGATAGCAGATAATCCTAGGTGCAATGCCTAGGGCTCCTTAAATGCTGTCATTTGCTTGTTTATTTTCTTCTCAGGCTAGGGAATTGCTTTATGAACTATGAGTCATAAAAGAGAGCAACTGAGTGGGAAGAAAGACATTTGGTGTAATACTTCCTTGACTGAAAAGGAAATTGGATTTTACCTACTGCAAAAGAGGTCACAAATTTTATTGTTAAGTGGGCTAACGTGTACTTATTTAATACAACGTGGGCCTAAAATGGACGAGTTCCTTAATTTCAGGCCTCCAGCAAATGCACAATAACTTATATCTTTCATAGAATTTTCACATTTGGTAACCTTAAACTTTTATTATAACTTTGATCGATTGTTTTCCATATTTGTTTTTGACCTTGTTATGTGGATAAATACAGTTGTTTAAACACAGAAATCCTTATGTGGGAAGTAGAGCTATTTATATTTGAAATAAATTTCTGGAAGTGATTTATAAGACAGCTGAAATGTATTAAGCCAATGTTGAAAGAAGAAAGTAGTTAAATATATGTGCACAGTGCTTATGTTGGCAAGAATTACAATCTAGTCTTGGCCTGAATTGCTTTAAGAATCATTGTTTATGTTTTAGAGGAACACATGCAAAATAGAGAAAAGAAAATGAAATAAATTTAGAAATATGTAATATACTAGGCTGTAGGTATATTTTAAATTCACATCCCAAAATATAATCAAATAGTATCATTAGGGTATCAAATCTGTTTCTCATAATAACTATAGATGTCTTATGGCATATGGACTGCCTATATATTATAGTACACATATATTGTAATCCTCTTTATGATGTGCTCTAAGGTACTCTAAGGTTTTCTAAGATTATATTGAAAGACATAGAAGGGAAAAAGATTTAGCAAGAAATGTGAATGGTAGAAATTTTAGAGTCAATACATGAGGTGAATATCTATGCAAAAACTTAAGATAATTAATGTTGTATGACTATCAATGTCTAATTCTTTGTAGCTTCGTAATAAAGCATGATAAATATTAGCTCTCTTCTCTCTTCCAAGAGAATGAGAGGAGGAGATATGAGTGAAAAAATAGATAAATTTCCAAAATGATACCGGAGCAAGTGTTATTTTTCCTAATGGACATTAAATGTTGACTTATGTAACATTATTTGTCTCATTAAAGTCTTCATGGGGGGGGGATCCCCCAAGAAGGTAGAATTACCTTTTGGAGGGTGGGCCCCTTGTAGTACAGGTTTTCCCCACTAGGTAAGTGTTCTAAGGACCCATCGGCATTGGTGTACCAGATAGTGTTGTTATGAGAGGCTGCCTTCTGCTTCAGTGAATTTTTTTGGTCATTGTTCCAACAAGTGTTCCAGTTTCATTGATGGGTGATTTATGGGTGCACCTGCCCACACTGCATTAGGTAGTCAGCAGTTTTTGACCCAAAACAGCATGATCCTCCATGCCCCACACTCTCTATATACCTGATCTCCCCACAAGTGAGTTTTTTTGTTTGTTTGCTTTCCTGTATGAAAAAGTTCTCAAAGGGAGGCGTTTTCCTGTTGCAGAAGAAGTGAAACAAAAAATGGCAGAAGAAGGCATCCAAATTGATGAGTTAGAAAACTGTTTTGAACAATGAAAAAAAGCACTTGATAGGTGTATTACATCAATCTAAGAGTACTTTGAAGGTGACTGTAGTTTAAATATGTAAGAATAAATACACATTTTAAGAAAATAAATGCATTCTTGTTTTAATGGGGCCCCCTTTGTATAACTGAAGATTTCCTAGATTGAATTTTTCACATTATGCCTTTTTTTTTAGTGCTGTTTTTTAATTCTCTATTTCCCCCTATTTTTATTTTAGATTTGGGGGTATACATAGACTTACTGTGTATTGGTGAAGATTGGGTTTCAGGGGGTTCATTTTCCAGATAGTGAACATGGTACCCACAGGTAATTTCTGAACCCAAACGCCCTCCATAATGCTTTGAAGCCCTGAATTTCAAATCCCGTGGGTCATCCTCTATTTTAAGCCTGGGAAGTCACATGGACACATTGTCTATTCTTGCCACTCCTTGTGCCCCTATTTCAACTTGTAAATTTTCCAGTCAATCTGAAAACTTTGGAAGAGAATGTGCGTAACATCTGTTTCTGTCAAAATCTATCCTGCAGCTTGTTTGCCTACTGCCTTGTGGATTCTAATTGTTCTCTGCTGCTACAGCTGCTGGCCTAGTCCCCCGGTAGAGCCACTGTCTCTTTACGTCCAGTACCTAAAAAAGCACATCCCTAACACACAGCTGTTGCATGTGACAGGTTTTTATTGAAGGTTTGCATTAACACAGTTGTAGTTCTGCACAGAGTAGCAAAGGACATGATTCAAAATTGGCGTTCCCGTCTCAATCCTAACTATTGCTCCTTGACACAGGGAGTTTCTCACAAGAGTTCCAGTGGTATTTATTTCCTTCCATGATCTTGCTAAGTTTATCCTTCTCTACCCCAAACCTAGTTTTCTAAATTCCTCATCTCTCTGGTTAAGTACCCTGAAACTCTATTCCTTGAAGTTCACTTTTGGGAAACTTCAAACTCTTATTAATTTCTTTGCTTAAAGCTTTTCTACCTTTGCAACACTTGTCTATTTTTATCAAATAAGCACTCATCTTACTAAGAGGAATGTTGTCTTCCTACACATATCAAGCAAATTAATTTATTTTTCTGTTCTACCTATTTATGGATTCATAATTTACTATATTTTTGAAAATCAAATCTTAGAGTTGACAGGCATAAGACATTTTGTCACAAATAAAAGAGAATGATGAAATGTTCAAAATCTTTTTATGAAAGCATTCAGAAAAACATCAATAGCTGTTAGCTGACATTTACAACTATAAATTTAGGTAAAATAAAATATTTTTCATATCAGCTTAACTAGTTATACCTTTTGTTAATATCAGTCATAGTATTATGTAGGGTAAACAAAACTGTCAGGTTTTTAGTTACAGTTAATTTTTTGATATTATATTTTTCATGAATTTTGGTATCAACATCAGCCACTTTTTTTTAACCACTAAATAAGCAAGCTCTCTTTAATTAAAAAATGACACTAAGAAGTGCATAGCAACTTTTTTTAAGGGAAGTGTTCATTTTAATATTCCTCCCCTATTCCCAGAACAAATTTTTTGGAAGAAATACTCTCAACTTCAAGTTTATTTAAGTTCTCTCCATATCCCAGATAACATCTATTTCAGAGTGGGTCAAGTACAATATGTTTCCCCATTGTGTGAGAGGGCTTATTACAGAAAATAATGCCTAAATCTCATGTGTATTACATATTTAGAAATGACTTCATTGGTTGACTTTGGGGTGCAACCACCTTTTTAAATAGACTTTATTTTAGAGTTACAAGTGGAAAAAACAGTAGAGATTTTCCACACACCCCATACTCAGCTTACCCTATTATTAACTTTTCCATTTGTATAGTGAATGTTGCAATTAGCAAACCAATATTGATTTGTTCACATTAACTAACATTAACCAACGTCCATTCTTTATTTAGATTTCTACCTCCTTTTTTCTCTTTATAAGATGGATTTTAATTTCCAATTAGTGAAGTGATTAAATAATAATAATGCCACTATTTTCTAAATAGGAAGCTGCCAGTATATTGTCTTTTGTTCATTGCTTTTTGTTTTTGTTTTTCCTGCAAAAATCAAAAGTTTAGCCATAAAGATCGTTCTAGGAAATATTGGGTTGTTATGGTAACATGGCCTCAATATCTTATCTTTAAATATGATTTAAAGATCGCAGCCATATACTTGGGTCATTGGTGCCAAGATCATATGCAGATACCAAAATCTGCACATACTCAGATTCCACAGGGTTCATTGCAGACAACCCATGGATATAAAAAGTTCTTTGTACATGTGGGTTTTGTGTCCCACCATATAAAAAGTTCTTTGTATATGTGGGGTTTGCATCCCACGTTGAAAATGTTGTATTTTGAGTGATCCAGGGGGCGCCCACGCCGCAGGCGCCGCTGCCCCGAGGTGCCAACGGCGACCCGGGGCCCACCACCACCGCAGCCGCTACCAGCGACCCGGTGGCGCCACTGCCGCAAGCGGCTCAGTTATCGCTGCCACCGCCAG
>CAUYQG010019723.1:0-25001 GCA_963574415.1 Tarsius wallacei | reverse complement strand
GCTGAGGTGAGTGGATTGCCTGAGCCCGCGGGTTCAAGACCCGCTTGGGCAGCTTGACGAGACCTCATCTCTATAATAAATCAAAAATTAGCCAGGCATGGTAGCACACACCTGTAGTTCCAGCTATTTGGAAGGCTGAGGAGGAGGAATCACTGGAGCCCAGCAGGTTGTCGCTGGGTTGACTGTGAGTGTGCCACTGAACTCCAGCCTGGGTGACGGAGTGAGACTCCAACTAAAAAAATAAAATAGAATCAAATGAACTCAGAAGGAAACTAGGATGTAACTATGTAAGAATGGGGGAGGGACTAAGCCTATTCTATTAATTCATTTATTTAATGGATATTTATGGACTGCTGTTAGCTCTAGGGAACACTGTGAACTGTTGAAAGAGGCAGGAATTAATTGGACATTTATGGTCACTTCTCTGTAACTTGTTTTGATTGGAGTGTGGACTATGCATGTGTGTGTTCCTGTGTGTGCGTGAGAGAGAGTTATTGCTGGTGATAAAGCTCTAGAAATAGATTAGGGTTGATGCATGGAAGGCTTTGATTGCCAGGCTAGTTAGGTGAATGCATGGGGCCTCCAAGTTTTTTATGGGGTGATGAACCATGATCAGAATTGCACTTTAGAAAGTTACTTGGGAAATAGCAGTTGTGCTGGGTGGAGTGAATTGGGCAGATAAGGTATTGCAAACCATTGCAGTACCCCAGATGAAAGGTAATCGGGGTTAAAGACAGTGAAGGATAGAATGGGTAGTCAAGTTATAGGCTTTGACATTTATTGGTTGTCAGGAGGATAGGAAAGGACAGAAATGCCTCCTTTTTTTTTTTAGTTAAAGTCTTACTCTGTTGCCCAGGCTGGAGTGCAGTGGTACTATCATGGCTACTGCGACTTCCATCTGCTGGGCTTAGGCGATCCATTCACCTCAGCCTTCCAAATAGCTGGGACTATAGGCGCATACCACCTTGCCTGGCTAATTTTTTGATTTTTTTTGTAGAGACAAGGTCTTGCCATGTTGCCCAGGCTGATCTCAAACTCCTGAGTTCAAGTAAGCTCAAGCCTCCCAAAGTGCTGGGGTTACAGATGTGAGCCACTGCACCTGGCCATGGTTTTTAATTGAAGTGGAAAAGTTATGAGGAGCTGTTTAGAGAAGAAATGATACATTTAGTTTTGAACATGTAGTTTTTTTTTTTTTTTTAAATTGGAGTCCTACTCTGTCATACAGACTGGAGTACAGTGGCACACTCGCAGCCACCTCAGCCTCTACCTGCTGGGCTCAAGCGATCCTTCTGCCTCAGTTTTCTGAGTAGCTGGAACTATAGGCATGCATGTCCACATCCGGCTAATTTTTGTGTGTGTGTGATTTGTTGTAGAGATGAGGTCTCATCAAGTTGCCCAGGCTGGTCTCAAACCCCTGGACTCAGGCAATCCTCTCACCTCTCTGCCTTCCAAAGTACTGGGATTACAAGGTATGAGCCACCTCACTCGGCCCTCTGGGTTCTTAATGGCTGGATGTGTTCATCTGGAGATGATGTCCCTGGGAAGTGTAGGGCTGTCAGTACAGAATCTGGTAGTTGAAGCTTGAATAAAGGAGAGAAAAGAGCCATTGGCAATCTTGGGGAATGACTAGAGCAGGTTTTAGGAGGAAGAGCAACAGGGAACCAGAAATCAGAGATAAGAACCACTTTGGGGCAACACTGGGACTGACGGAGAAGAGAGTTTTAGGGAAAGCATGGTCTTCTATCTTTGAGAGTTAATTTATTATTATTGTTGTTTTGTATATATTTTTGGTGATTGTAGAATAATGGTGTTGATTCTTCTGTGCCATAACTCATAAACTACATCTTTTTTCCTTTCTTCCTTCCTTCAAGTCAGTCTCACTCTGTTGTCCCAGGCTAAGAGGTTTTTCCATGTTTCCCAGGCTAGTCTTGAACTCCTGCATATTTGTTCTCTAAAGAGTAGTTGTGAAAGTTTGGGATATTGACATCATCTTGAGAATAAATATATTTTTTGCTGTTTTGTTTTTTTTTTTTGAGTTGGAGTCTCACTCTGTTGCCCAGAGTAAGACAGAGGCAGTGGCACACTTATGGCCACCATAGCCTCGACCTACTGGGCTCAGGTGATCCTTCCACCTCAACCTTCCAAGTAACTGGAACTACAGGCATGCACCACCATGCCCGGCTATTTTATTTTTTTAAGTTTATTGTAGAGATGAGGTCTCACCAAGTTGCCCAGGCTGGTCTCAAACCTGTGGGCTCAGGCAGTCCTCTCACCTCGGCCTCCCAAAGTGCTGAGATTATAGGCGTGAGCCACCGTGGCCAGCCTATTTTTTACTTTTAAGATTACTTTTTAGTATAGTACTCATTTAGATAAATGTGTTAGAGTCATTGTTATAATTAATACATATTGGCCTTGAGGGCCCCCAATGTAGTGCAAACAAAAATTATTCTTATAACGTAATAGTTTTAAGTAAAAGAAAAGTTTTAAGTAAAAGAAAAGTTACTATCTAAATAAATTCTGAAACATCCAAAGGAAAAAATTGGCAATATAATACATCTTTTTAATGTTGTGTGAGTGTAAAAAACACACTTACTGTTTTTCCTTTGCTCTCACACCACAACGATTAACACAGAAGACTTCTGTAACCAAATTTGTGGACATTTCTCCCCATACATCAAGCAATCAATTGGTTCTGCAGCAGACACCAGATGGTGTCCTCCATTCAATTCCAACACAAACTACCTGGAGATAGCATCAGGTCCCACAGGTTGAGGGCCCAGTCTTGTAAGATTGTTTCCCCTTCTTTCTACCAGTTACAAGTTTGGGCCTCTGGAACTTCTGATTAACTGGCTTCAAGTTGGGATTTCCATGACCCCATCTTTGTGTGCAATTAATATGCTTGCAACTCAGGGAAACACATTTACTGGTTTATTACAAAAGACATTTTAAAGTATACAAATAACAGCAAGTTCTGGAAAGGTCTGGAACAAAGGAGCTTCTGCCCCTAGAGTTGGGGTGCACCACCCTCCTGGTACATGGAAGAGTTCTCCTTCACTTTCCTGTAAGCCTCCACATGTTCAGCTACCTGGAAGCCCTCGGAACCCCGTCCTCTTGAGTCTTTTATGGAGACTTCATTGGATAAGCCTGATCAGAGTATGGGCAACCATGCAGAAGTGTGATTAGACAAAAAGGGTTATGATCTAATACTAATAGCCTGAGTGGGGAAAACCAGCAAGGCCTGTCTGTTGAGATTCTTCTTGGCTTTTCTGTACTGCATTCCTTCCTCCAAATAGGAAAGGGCAAGTCTCCTTCTGAAATGAGGGTCTATGGTTCACAACCAAAGTTGGGTCAGAGAATTTCTTTAGGCTAGCTCCAAGACAGAAAGGTGGGAGAAGATCAGAGTATATTTTTAGTTTCTAAGCCTGCCTTGGGGAGAAATGGAGCGGGTAAAAGGAGGGCAGGGGAAGGTCAAAGAGAGAGAATTTCTGTTTTTTGAGGCCCAAAGTGCCCCAGCATTTTAACAAGGGTTATGGGAGTTATAAGCCAGGAACCTTGGACAAAAACTTGCATATATATGTATGTATGTATATAGACACACACACACACACACACACACAGAGGAGGTACCAAAAAAATGTATACACATTTTAAGTATGATGTTTGCTCAAAAGATAGCATTAATTAAATGAATGCTAGCGTTACCATGTGACAGGCAGGACAGTCAAAGAAAATGGTGGAAGCACGGTTGGGCGAACATCATACTATACATTGCTACTGTAATTTAATTCAACTTTGAAAAGTAATACATAGATAACATCTCTTAAAATGTATATACATTTTTTGTCCCCCTTAATACACACACACACACACATATTATATATCTATATCTATATATCATATATTTTAATGTCACATATTGCAAACATAGACTTTTATCAAACTTACCAATAAACTAGAACTATGGAACACAGCTTTTGAAGACTACTTGTGCTGGGTGCGGTAGCTCACACCTGTAATCCCAGCACTTTGGGAGACCGAGGCAGGCAGTTTGCTTGAGCCCAGGAGTTTAAGACCAGCCTGGGCAGCATAGCAAAACTCATATCTACCAAAAGTAAAAAAATTAGCCAGGCATGGTGGCACATGCCTGTAGTCCCAGCTATTTGGCATGCTGAGGTGGAAGGATGGCCTGAACTCAGGAGGTCAGTGTTGTTGTGAGCTGTGATCATCGTGATTATGCCAGGGCACTCCAGCCTAGGCGGCAGAGTGAGACCCAGACTAAAAAACAAAAACACCATTTGTGACTTACATAAGCTACAATGGAAACAGATGTTCAGTGGTTATCTAGTCATAGAGATGTTTCAGCTACCCATAAGGTCATTGCAGGTCAGTAGTCTTGAATCTTCATTAAAGCCCCCATCCAAAAAAAGGAACCGCTTTTTTTTTTAGAGACAAGGTCTCGCTCTGTTGCCAAGACTGGAGTGCATTGGTGCGATGATAGCTCACTGCAGCTTGCACTCCTGGGCTCCAAAGGAACCACTTCTGCCTCTCTTTTATTACTTCGATTTTTTTTCTCCCTCTTCCTCTCATCTTCCCTGTGATCTCCTTAGACTTTTTCCTGGCAATCTGCATACTCTCTGCGAGGGGCCTATGTCTCTTTAGCTCTAGTTGTGGCATTTGTGGCTCCCCACCTGAGTTGCAGCTGCACAGGTAAACCCCTACACTCAGCCTGTGCACCTCCATGGAAGTTATCAGCTCTCCCAGCTTAATTTGCAATTGGATTGTTAGAAGACAACTCATTACTGTCGTTGACTTGCTGTTATTTTTTTTTTTCAGGCTGCACTACAGAGGAACACTAAACTAAGTGATTCTTTAAGTTAAGCTTTTTCTTTTCTCTTTTATTTTTTGAGTCAAGGTCTTGCTCTGTTACCCAGGCTGGAGTGCAGTGGTGTGATCTTGGCTCACTGCAATCTTCAACTCCTGGGCTCAAGTGATCCAAGTGTCAGGTTCCCAAGTTGTTAGGACTACAGTCACCATGCCCGACTAATTTCTGAAAATTTTATTTTGTAAAGATGGGGGTCTTGCTATATGGCCCAGGCTGGTCTTGGACTCCTTGGCCTCAAGCGATCTTTTCACTTGGCCCTTCAAAATGCTGGAAGTAAAGGTGTGAGCCATTCTGCTTGACCTGTCTTTTCTTTTCTTTTCTTTTTTTGAGTTGGAGTCTCATTCTGTTGCCCAGGCTGGAGTGCAGTGGCACAATCGTGGCTACCACAGCCTGGGCTCAAGTGATTCTTTTGCCTCAACCTTTCAAGTAGCTGGGACTACAGGTGCGTGCTACCATGCCTGGCTAATTTTTTTGTTTCTTGTAGAGATGAGGTCCCACTATGTTGTCCAGGTTGGTTCTGAACTCCTGGGCTCAGGCAGTCCTCTGGCCGTGGCCTCCCAAAGTGCTGGGATTGCAGGTGTGAGCCACCACACCTGGCCCTGGCCTGTGTTTCGAACTATGTAGAGATTTACTTACTTTCCCAAAGCTGAAGTAGATAGCAGTAAGCCACTAGTGAGGAAAAAAATCTCCAGAAACAAAGTCTCTACTTGTTTTTTTGTTTTTTGTTTTTGAGTTGGAGTCTCACTCAGTTGCCCAGATTGGAGTGCAGTGGCCGCTCCTGGCCACTGCAGCCTCAACCTGCTGGGCTCCGGCGATCCTTCCGCCTCAGCCTTCCAAGTAGCTAGAACCACAGGCGCGCGCTACCAAAAATTTTTTTATTTATTGTAGAGATGAGGTCTCGCCAAGTTGCCCAGGCGGGTCTTGAACCTGCGGGCTCAGGCAATCACTCAACTCGGCCTCCCAAAGTGTGGGATTACAGGCTGAGCCACCGAGCCCGGCCTCTACTTGTTTTTAAACTTGTATTCATGAATAGTACTTTCTAAGAACAAGCATTATAGTTTAAGACTGTATTGTTCATTTTATTTATTTATTTATTTATATTTTTTGTAGAGATGGGGGGTTCTCACATTGTTGTCCAGGCTTGTCTCAAGTGATACTCGTGCCTTGACCCTCCAAATTGTGGAGATTACAGATGTGACTCACTGTGCCTGGCCTGTATTATTCATTTTGAATGCAATTTTAGTATACTCTTTTGACAATTGGTGGAAGACTGAACACTCCTCAGAGAAACTGATAGAAACATTTATTTATTTATTATTTTGAGTTGGAGTCTCACTTTGTTACCCAGGCTGGAGTACAGTGGCACGCTGACGGTCACTGCAGCCTTGACCTGCTGGACTCAGGCGATCCTTCTGCCTCAGCCTTCCAAGTAGCTGGAACTACAGGCACACACCACCACTTCTGGCTAATTTTTTGATTTATTGTAGAGACAGGGTCTCGCCAAGTTGCCTATGCTGGTCTGGAACTCATGGGCTCAGGCAGTCCTCTCACAGTGCTGGCATTATAGGCATGAGCCACCGTGCCCAGCTCGAAACTTTTCTTTATATCTATGGGAAGGTCCTAGGTAGAGATATAGGAAGCTGAGGAAATATAGTTGTATTGATGTTAGAATTTTTTTTCCCACAATTTTTTTCCTTGGTTTGCTTTGGTGTTAGTGCTCTACTTTTGTCTGTATGGTTGTCTCTCAGTGTCCCTGGGAAATTGGTTTCACGACTCCCTGCAAGTTCCAAAATCCTAGGATGCTCAAGACCCTGATATAAAATTGCATAGTATTTGCATATAACCTATGCACATTCTTCTATATACTTTGAATTGTCTCTAGATTACTTATACTACCAAATGCAGTTTAATTGTGATGTAAATAGTTGTTATATTGTAATGTTTAAGGAATAATGGCAAGAAAAAGTGTATATGTTAAGTACAGACACACTTTTTTGGGGGAATATTTTTGATGTACAGTTGGTTGATTACACTGATGTGGAACCCAGGGCATATGGAGGACCAACTGTATTGTTATTATTATTTTTTATTTTTTTATTGTAGAGACGAGGTCCCACCAAGTTGCCCAGGCTGGTCTCGAACTTGCGGGCTCAGGCCGTCCACTCACCTTGGCTTCCCAAAGTGCTGGGATTACAGACCGAGCCCAGCCAATTATTATTATGTTTTAATGAGGGACATTTGTATTTGGATTCTGTACTGCAGGAAACCTTATGAATATGCTGCCTGAAACAGATATTATTACTTTTAGGTTATGATATAAATTTGCAGAAGTTATAATGGAAATAGAAAAAGGGCATATTATTTCAACTGGGGGCAGTATTTATTTTCTCCTCTACTGATGCTTAAAATTATCTTTAAATTATGTAGAATTTCAATGGTCTTGCCAAAAGATGCTGTAACTCCAATATTACTTAGAAATACAAGACATGGAATTCCAAGAAGGTAAAAAAAGAAAGTGAAGGTTATTATTTAGACAATTGTATATTGAAAATAAAATTTTTTATTTTTTATTTTTTTGAGTTGGAGTCTTAGTCTGTTGCCCAGGCTGGAGTGCAGTGGCACACGGCCACCCCAGCGTCAACCTGCTGGGCTCTGACAATCCTTCTGTCTCAGCCTTCCAAGTAGCCGGCACTATAGGCATGCGCTACTGTGCCTGGCTAATTTTTGATTTATTGTTGAGATGAGGTCTCACCAAGTTGTCTGGCTGGTCTCGAACCCATGGGCTCAGGCAATCCACTTGTCTCGACCTCCCAAAGTATTGGGATTATAGGCTAAGCCACTGAGCCCAGCCTATGTTTATTTAAAAAAAATTTTTTTAATAGTTCATATATACACATATGTGTACAATTTATAAAATTCAAAAGGGCATTTATAAGAGTGAAAAAAGTAAGAGTCTCTCAATCCTTGGCCCACATTAGTTCCTTGCCCTGGGAGGTAACCATTGTCTCTGGTTTCTTATGTTCCTTCCAGAGATCAAAATGTACCTTAAAATTAGTACTCTTACAGTTATAGTGTTTTCCTCTTAAGTATAGCAAAATATAGTGATATTTTTGCCACCTCTGTTATAACTTTACTTTGCAATTATGGTTGCAGTATGAATTACATGTCAGTGCTGGAAATGTCTTGAAATAAGCTTTTTGGCTGGGCATTTTTATCCTGTTGTTTTTAGAAACACAGCTTTTTTTTTTTTTTTTAAAGTTAGACCTTTTTGTGAAGTAAAAGAACTCACAACTCTGCTGAAGATCTAAATCAAAAAAATTTTTTGAGCAATAACGTGGGTTTTTGATCTTTCTCAATGATAGATTTTTCAATGAAAGATTTTTTTTTTCTTTGCCTTGCAATTAGTTTGTGTATCTTGTGAATAATATCATGTGTTCTGTTCCCACATAGACATTTAGCCTTAAAAAATTTTAAGCTAGGCCAGGCTCGGTGGCTCAGCCTGTAATCCCCGCACTTTGGGAGGCCGAGGCAAGAGGATTGCCTGAGCTCGTGGGTTCGAGACCCGCCCGGGCAACTTGGCGAGACCTCATCTCTACAATAAATCAAAAACTAGCCGGGCGTAATAGCGTGCGCCTGTAGTTCCGGCTACTTGGAAGGCTAAGGCAAAGGAAAAAAAAATTTTTTTTAAGCTTGCTAGTTATAAAAGTAATTGAGCCAGCCAGCCCGTTGGTCAGTTGAAAATATAAAGGAAGCAGATCATAGTAAAGGGTTTTTATTGTGTGAAACACAATGTATAAATGTACTTAATTCTTGTGAACTTGGCATGTATAGTATCCTCCCCCTAATCTTTTGTGTTATATTTCTGTTAGCCCCTGTGGTAAATACTGTTTCTGTTGAGGAACAGAAAAATCTAATTTTAAAAATGGGTTAGGGAATTGGAGTCATGAGTGATCCTATTAAAGTCTTTGTAAATATTTTTTATACAGTATTTCACCAAGATAAACCAGTAAAGACTGCTTTCTAAATAAAGAGAAGGTCAGACATTTAAAAATCTTAAAAAATAGTGATAATGAATTCTGGGTTATTTCCATTTTCTATTCCTTACTTGCTAGAAGTTTTTCAGTTGGATAATTTGGAAATTTTTGTTGTTTGTTTTTTAATACATGTACATTTTTCTTTTATTTAAGATAACAGGCAAAGTGTGAGGGGCTTTTTTTTGGTATTTGACCTTCCATCTTAATAGCCAGTGCATTTCTGATCTTATGACTCAGAGCTCCTAGCTTTCCTGATCCCCATTTCGTATTTCCTCTGGAGTCTCAGCATAGTCCCAGAGGTTCATAGTAATGGAGCTGGAAACGGAAGAGGCTTTGGGTGACCTTTTTCCACTTATGCAGCTTGCCATTGCTCTGTGTTTCATATTCCTTCCCACTGTGAAGGTTATGATGGAAACTTAGTCCTGTTGCTCATGATACTTAGCACTTTAGAACTCTGACTTGCCCCCTTAGTCTGATGCATGTTTCTCTTCCCTTCCTACAACATAAGCCTGAAGTAGCTCTTTGCCTCAACTTCCTTTATCTTCCCCAAGACTGCATTTTATATAGCTTTTTTTCTGTTCAGCTTTCTGCTTTATTTCCTTCTTCTCATTCCACCTTCACGTTCCTTTTTTTTTTTTTAACTCAAAATCTGTGTCAGCTTGAAACTGCAGTTCTCAGCAATTGAAGGAAAGCATTTTATAAGAGGAAATCATATTCTTGAATTTTCTATAAAGAGATCTGTGGTTAGGGAGAGATTTCTGTGATATTGGAGAAACTAATTTTTTCATCTTAAGACTCATCTACGCCTGCTCTATCTTTTGCTTCTTTAGGAATAACTAGCTTTACAGCGTTTGGATTGGAGGAGGAAAATGGTATATGTGGGCATGGTGTACCAGCCAGAAGTGACATTAGTTAGGATAAAAGTTCTTGTCGTAGGGACAATGTTGAAAGGTATTGCATTCTACTGGATAGACAGCTCTGGGAGGGTGGGGCACTATCTGTCTTGCCGGACAGCACATCCTCATCAGTTCTTTCAGTTCCTGGGGTGATAATGCTTAGCCAGGTGACTGTTACACTGAAGCTGAGAGCAGGGACTAGTGGGTAAGTGACTCCAGTCTCAGTGACTGTCTTCAGTGATGACTTGAGAAATGCTGTTCAGTAGTAGGACATCAGACTGTTAGTAGATGGGACTAGATTGGAATTCTGAGCTCCTTTACCTGGGTGACTTTGGGAAGATTGCTTTGGTTTTTGTATTTTAAGATTGTCATTAAATGGGGCTGGGTGTGGTTGTGGTGGCTCTGTAAGATGGGGTCTCATTAGGTTGGTCTCAAACTCCTGGCTTCAGGGGCTTCTTCTGCTCTGTGCCACCCAAAGTGCTGAGATTACAGGCATGGACCACCCTAAACCTGGCCTAAAACCTGGATTATTGGTGAGCAGGAAGGAAATACTGTGGGTGGAGTAGAAGATTTGTTTTGAGGCATAGTAGAAAACTAAGATTTAAAAGGAAATGGGGCTACATTTTAGATGTCTTTGAGTGTTTTTGAACAAAATAACCAGTTAATATGTATTTGTTGACTGGCAGTCTGTGTTAGAATGACTAGTTCAGAATTGATCCTATAGAGAGGGAAGTCATTAAAAGTTTTGGGATATATGGCAGTGGTATGGTTTTAAAATTATTCTGATGATGGGATATTATTGACAAAAGATGCCAGACTCTGTAAAATATTTAATTTTAAATATTTAAATAATTTAAATAAACAAATGTTTTGAATAAAATTTAAATAATGTTAAATACTTTAAAATATTTTGTTTATTTATTGATTTTAATGTTTGTTTTTTGAGTCGGAGTCTCACTCTGTCACCCAAACTGGAGTACAGTTGTGTGATCATGGCTCACTGCAGCATTGACCTCCTGGGCTTAGGCTGCCCTTCTGCCTCAGCTACCTGAATAGCTGGGACTATAGATGTGTACCACCACGCCTGGCTAGTTTTTTTATTTTTTTTGTAGAGACGAGGTCTCACTGTGTTGCCTAGTCTGGTCTTAATTTCCTGGGCTTAAGTAATTCTTGGCTTCCTAAAGTATTGGGTACAGGCATGAGCTATTGTGCCCAGCCTGTAAAATATTTTAGATGGTTTATTCTGAGCCCAATATGGGTGACATTAGGCCCTTGGCATTCATCCCTAGGAGGTTCTGAGACTATGTGCCCACCATGATTGAATTGTAGCTTGGTTATATACTTTTTAGGAGGACAGAGGTTATAAGAAACCATAAGTCAGTACATGTGAGATTTACACTTGTTCGGTCCAGGGAGATGGAGCAGAGATCTGCAGGCTACAGGTGGATTCAAAGATGCCCTGACAGTTAGTCAGGTAAGATTATCTGAGGGCTTTTGAAAACAGTAAAGGGAATGGCAGCTTGAGGGTGCCAAGTTTTTTGATATGTAGATGAAGCTTCATGGGGGTGGCAGACTTCAGAGAGAACAGGTAAGTGTCTTACAGCGTACCTGGAGTCCTCAAATGACAGCTTTACAAGGTCATAGAATACTTTGATTTTACTTTTTTTTTTTTTTTTGAGTTGGAGTCTCACTCTTGTCACCCAGGCTGGAGTGCAGCGGCACGCTCACGGTCACCGCAGCCTCGACCTGCTGGGCTTAGGTGATCCTTCTACCTTAGCCTTCCAAGTAGCTGGAATGACAGATG
This sequence comes from Tarsius wallacei, assembly GCA_963574415.1. NCBI lineage: Eukaryota > Metazoa > Chordata > Mammalia > Primates > Tarsiidae > Tarsius > Tarsius wallacei. The sequence goes on along the minus strand of CAUYQG010019723.1, from coordinate 13,385 downwards.
CATGCCCCACCCTCAGCTTGTTTTTGTGATTTATTGTAGAGAAAAGGTCTCACCAAGTTGCTCAGGCTGGTCTCGAACTCCCGGTCTCAGGCAGTTCTCTCACCTCAGCCTCCCAAAGTGCTGGGATTACAGACTGAGCCACTGTGCCCAGCCTGATTTTACTTTTTCTATCTGTTACGTGATGTTATGCCCAGAGCCAGGTTGGAAAGTAAACCACATTAGATAGTTAATTAAAAAAAAAAAAAAACTTAGCCGGGCTCGGTAGCTCAGCCTGTAATCCCGCGCCTTGGGAGGCTGAGGTGAGTGGATTGCCTGAGCCTGCAGGTTTGAGACACGCCTGGGCAACTTGGTGAGACCTCATCTCTACAATAAATCAAAAAATTAGCCGGGTGTTGTAATGCACGCCTGTAGTTCCAGCTACTTGGAAGGCTGAGGTTGAAGGATCGCCAGAGCCCAGCGGGTGAAGGCTGCGGTGGCCGGGAGTGGCCACTGCACTCCAGTCTGGGTGACAGAGTGAGACTCCAACTCAAAAAAAAAAAAAAAAACCTGTCTCTTCAGGCCCCTTCAGTTAGGAATTTGGCAAGGTAAATAAAAAAAGGTCCTAGTTTAGTTGTCAGTATGATCATTAGAGGTGAGAGGTGCTGGAAGACCAATTAGGAAACTGCTGTGAAATCTGGGGACATTGGTGAGTGCTGGACAGGAGTGGTGGATGTGGGAATTAAAACAGATATAAGGCCCGGTGTGTGGCTCACGCCTGTTATCCCAGAACATTGGGAGGCCAAGGCGGGAGAATCATTTGAGGCGAGGAGGTCAAGACCAGCCTACGCAACATAGCGAGACCTTGTCTCTACAATAAATAAAACTAGCCGAGTGTGGTGGCGTGGGCCTGTAGTCGCAGCTACTCAGGAGGCTAAGGCAAAAGGATTGCCCGAGTCCAGGAGGTCGAGGCTATGGAGAGCTGTAAGTGTGCCACTGCACTCTGGCCTGGGTGACAGATAGAGACCCACACTCAAATAAATAATTAAATAAATAAAACAGATATATGCCCTGCCTTTTTAGAGCTTAAAGTCACGTGAGTGATAAAGACCAACAAAGTGACAATTCAGATACAGGGAGATGGGAAAAAACATGCAGAACTGGGGAATGCAGAGGAAGGGAACCTCCTTAGTCTGGGGCAAGGATTGGAGGAGTTAGATCAGCGAATGCTTCCTATAGCAGGAGACATTTTGTCACTAACTTGAAAAGAACGCGTGACATTCCTCTATAAGAACATCATGGTGAAATATTACCTTGGAGCAACAAAACAAGTATAAGGTGAGAGAGCACTGGCTAGACAGGAGACCTGTCTGTGCTCCATTTCTTGTGTGGTGTGGCCATAGGAAGTCAATTCTCTTTGTTGGGCTTCAGTTTCCTCATTTGTAAAATGTAGGGTAGCAGACAAAATCTTTGAGGTCTAGCCTTCCAACTGAACCTTGTTAGACAGATGTGTTTACCATGGTCATATCCTGGGAAGTGGTGGCTGTGTGACAACTCTTTGCCAGGGCCTGGGGTTGGGGTGGGAGAATGGGACCTGGTACAGAGGGTTAAGAGACCTTGTTTCCCCAGCCTCACACTCACCGGTTAGCCTGAAGCTTACAGAGCAGCTCACTCAGGAGGGGGAGGAGTTGGCATCGGCTGGTGCTTAATTAGGTTCAGAAAGATGACAAACAGTAAGAAAAATAGATAGAAAAAGAGGAGAGTCCATAATTTTGTTAAGGGAATGGTGATACCAAAGTCAGAATCAAGATGGCAAGCCTGTTTTGGGAAGAAAGGTGATGAGCTCTCTTTTGAATTTTTTGGATGTGAGGCCGATTTAGAATAGAAATCTCTAGTATTGATTAGTGATATAAACCTGAGTTTATTGGGAGGTCAAGATCGAAAAGGGATCCAAGAGTCATTAGAGTAGAGGTGACTTAAGGTTGTCAGAATAAAAGCATTTTTCTAAGAAGAGAATAAAGAGAAAGAAGAACTCAGGGCTGAAAGATGACTGTGGCAAATGTCCGGATTGGGAAAGCTAGGGGTGAGGGATATAACCTTTGAAGGACTTATAAAATGGTACACCATGGGACCAAAAAAAAGTCTAAGGACTGCCACCTGCCAGACATTTGAGAAGGTGACTTAGTCAGAAGATATGTATCCCAGTGTGGGTTCTTCAGGAAGCAGATACTGGGACAGTGTTAGGAATACAAGGGGGGTTGCTGGAGAGAAACACCTGTGGGGTGGGGTAGAGGAACAGAATTGGGAAAAGGAGCTGTCACACCATAATACAGACTTAACCAGAAGCTCTGGAGCAAAGATTGCCTGGAAGGGGACTCTCACATTGGGGAGAAGTGATCCTACCGCCCTGCTCAGTCATTGGCTGAGGTAGACCCCAGAGGTAGTTGGAGGCTGTCAGCTAACCACAGTTCTTGTAGCTGCACAACAGTTATCTTCTGGGGAGTTGGGAATCTGAGTGGTGCAGCCCTGTGCCACCAGAGGATCCTTTTGAAAAAGCAATTTCAGGAGATTGATAGAGATAAAAGTCATAATATAGGGACCGTAAAGGGTCAGGGTGGTCAGAAGATGGGGCAGTAGAGGTAAACCTCAGGTCTGTGATCTTAATCATTCCCTTGAGGTATGCTATGACTTCATATTTTCTTTTTCTTTTGAAGAAGAGTATGCTACATTGAACTACCTAATTTTTTCTAGTCTATTATAGTATCCTCTCTCACACACGCTTGCTAATTCTTACGTGCTTTCCTCAGAAGTCTATACTTGAATTTTAAGGAACTGGACTGCTTTGGTAAATCTCAGGCCAGGTGAGTTATGCTTGACTGATTCTGATGGTGTTAAAATAACTAATAGAAAAATAAAATAACTAATGGAGACTTGGTTTTTTTTTTCCTGAGAATGGTTCAAATTAGAGATGTTTATTTATTTGTTTACTTACTTATTTATTTTAGTCAGATTCTCACTCTGTCACCCAGACTGGAGTGCAGTGGCGTGCTGATAGCCACTTATCCTTCACTTGCTGGGCTCAAGTGATTCTTCTGCCTCAGCCTTCCTAGTAGCTTGAACCAAAGGTACATGCCACAATGCCTGGCTAATTTTTTTATTTTTTATTTTGTAGAGGCAAGGTCTTGCCAAGTTTCCTAGGCTGGTCTTAAACTCCTGGGCTCAAGCAATCCTCTCACCTCCGCCTCCCAAAGTCCTGGGATTACAGGCTTGAGTCACCATGCCCAGCCTGGATAAGAGATTTTAATTAAAAATTATTTCCAGAAACATGGTAGTATAATGAAATAAATTTAAAGACCCAGATCTAGATAAAGGTGTTAGTGAAGCAAAATAAAATAAAAAGAAAAAATTCTTAAATGGGACTCATTTAGGAAACATTTGTTGAACAATTTTCTCTTTGAGTTGGAGTCTCACTCTCACCCAGGCTGGAGTGCATTGGCACGCTCACGGCCACCGCAACCTTGACTTACTGGGCTCAGGCCATCCTTCCTCCTCAGCCTTCCAAGTAACTCGAACTACAGGCATGCACCACCACGCCCAATTAATTTTTTGATTTATTGTAGAGATGAGGTCTCGCTAAGTTTCCCAGGCTGTTCTCAAACCCCTGGGCTCAGGCAATCCTCTTGCCTTGGCCTCTCAAAGTGCTAGGATTACAGGTTTGAGCCATCGCGCCCTGCCTGTTGAATAATTTTCATCAGGTACTTTATTGGGTTTTGGTATTATTGCACAGATGGTTGGGTTTTGGTTTTATTGCTCAGATTGATAAAAGAGAGAGCTGTCCTGTGAGAGAGAGAGAGAGAGAGAGAGAGAGAGAGAGAGAGAGAGATTGGGAGACTTGGTTGCCTGTCAGTGTGACTTCTTCAGGAGACATGGCAAAGCATCCTTCTGTGTGGGTAGCACACATCATTTTTTTTTTTTTTTGAGTTGGAGTCTCACTCTGTCACCCAGGCTGGAGTACAGTGGCATGTCCTTCTGTGTGGGTAGCACACATCATTTTTTTTTTTTTTTTTGAGTTGGAGTCTCACTCTGTCACCCAGGCTGGAGTGCAGTGGAATGCCCATGGCCACTGCAGCCTTGACCAGCTAGGCTCAGGCGATCCTTCCACCTCAGCCTTCCAAGTAACTGGAAGGAACTACGGGCATGTACCACCATACCTGGCTAATTTTTTTATTTATTGTAGAGACAAGGTCTCGCCATGTTGCCCAGGCTGGTCTTGAACCCCGAGCCAAGGTGAGAGGTAATCCTCTCACCTCGGCTTCCCAAAGTGCTGGGATTATAGACGTGAGCCACTCCACCTTGCTTCATATCCATTTTTAATTTCGTAAACCTTATAGTCCTACAATTATCTCTTTATATTTTGTAATTTTATTGATGCTTAGTTCTAGCAAGAACTCTGTTTTAGTCTGTTGGTGCTGCTATAAACAAAATGCCACAGACTAGATAATATGTAAATAATAGAAATTTATTTCTCACACTTCTGGAGATTGGAAAGACCATGATCAAGGCACTGGCAGATTCAGTGTCTGGTGAGGGCTCACTGTCTGCTTCCAAGATGGTGTATTATTGCTGTGTTCTCATGTGGCAGAAGGGCAGAAGGGACTAGGGTATTCCCTTCAACCTCTTTTATAGGGTCACTAGTCCTGCTCATGAGCCTCATGACTTAATCACTGCCTAAAGATCCCACCTCTTAATACTGTCACCAAATTGAGCTACCTAATTTACCTCATCCATTTATAGAGTTCTCTGTCACACTTGCTTGTTAATTCTTATTTTGTTCTTTCCTCAGAAGTCTATACTTGAATTTTAAGGAACTGGAATTGCTTTACTTGATGTCAGGCCATGTGAGTTATGCTTGACTAATTCGGGTGGTATTAAAATAAAATAATTGCCGGGCTCGGTGGCTCAGCCTGTAATCCCGCGCCTTGGGAGGCCGAGGTGAGTGAATTGCTAGAGCCTGCGGGTTCGAGACCCACCTGGGCAACTCGGTGAGACCTCATCTCTACAATAAAACAAAAAATTAGCCAGGCGTGGTAGCGCGCACCTGTAGTTCCAGCTACTCGGAAGGCTGAGGTGGAAGGATCACCGGAGCCCAGCAGGTCGAGGCTGCGGTGGCCGGAAGCGGCCACTGCACTCCAGTCTGGGTGACAGAGTGAGACCCCAACTCAAAAAAAAAATAAATAAACAAAATAAAATAAAATAAAATAATTAATGGAGGCAATTAAGCATACTTTCTATATTAATGGCATAGATACAGATACCATCTTTTATAATGGTTCAAGCTACTAGGAAGGCTGAGGCAGAAGGATCACTTGAGCCCAGCAAGTCAAGGCTACAGTGGCTTTCAGCATGCCACTGCACTCCAGCCTGGGTGACAGAGTGAGACTCTGACTAAAGTAAATAAGTAAGTAAACAATTTTGGGGGAGAAATTCAGACCATAGCAACCCCCAGCTCTATTTAATTTATATTATTTTTTATAAATATAAAAGCTTCATTTTTTTCTGATTATAAAGATAGTACATAGAATATTCAAATAATACCTTAAGGTTTAGAAACAAAGATTAAACACTCAAACTTCTGTCACCAAAGACAGGTACAGTTAACTTTTTGGCAAATATCTTACTCTGTCTCCTCCCCCAACATGCACACACGTGTACTCACACGCACATATACAGACATATATATCCTTTATTCTTAACAGGATCGTATTTCATATGCTTTGGTAATGAATTTTCTTAAGCATTGTATTCGTGTCCTCTTTCTATATTAATGGCGTAGACACAGACACCATCCTTTATAATGGCTGTGAACTATTTTATTATGTTGATATATCTTGCTTTATTTTACCATTTTCCTATTTATAGATGTTTGAGATATTTTGATGTTTTCAGCCAGGGATGCTGCTAAACATCTTAAAATGTGTATGATACTCTCCTTGTTCCCCAGACAAATAATTATTCAGTCTAAAATGTCAGTAGTACCAAGGTCAAGAAAGCCTACTCTGTACTTTTTCCAGTGTTGGGTATTGGCCACATTTACTCCTATGTCTGTCCAAACACCAGGTGTTATTACTCAGGCAAAAAAGTAATAGTTTAATTTGCAGTCTTTTGATTACTAGTGAGACTAGGCATCTTTTTCTATGTTTATGTATTTATTTTATTTTTGAAGTTAAGATTAGAATTTTTTTTTTTTTTGAGTTGGAGTCTCACTCTGTCGCCCAGCCTGGAGTGCAGTGGCCGCTCATGGCCACTGCAGCCTCGACCCACTGGGCCCTGGCGATCCTTCCGCCTCAGCCTTCCGAGTAGCCAGAATTACAGGCACACGCTACCATACCCAGCTGATATTTTGATTTATGGTAGAGATGAGGTCTTGCCAAGTTGCCCAGGTGGGTCTTAAACCCACAGACTCAGGCAATCCACTTGCCTCGGCCTCCCAAAGTGCTGGGATTATAGGCTGAGTCACTGAACCTGGCCCATTTTCTATTAGGTCTTTTATCTTTTTCTTATTAATGTCTTTCTTTTTAAAATTTTTATTTTTTAAAAATATTTTTAGAGATGGGGTCTCGCTCTGTCACCTAGGCTGGAGTGCAATGGCACAATCATGGCTCACCACAGCCTCCAACTGCTGGGCTCAAACAATCCTTCCTCTTTAGCTACCAGAGTAGCTGAGACTATAGGCATGTACCACCATACCCGGCTTATTTTTTAGTTTTTGTAGAGAATAAGGTCTTGCTATGTTGCTTAGGCTTGTCTTGAACTCCTGGGCTCAAGCGATCTTCCCACCATGGCCTCCCAAAGTGCTGGGAGTGTGCAAGTGCATGAAACATTTTTCTGAGGGGAGAGAAAGCGTCACTGAGGAAGAGAGGTCAGGACAGCTAGTAACGAGCAGAACTGATGAAAACACTGCAAAAATTCATTGAATTGTGCATCAAAATTGTCGACTGACTGTCAGAAGCATAGCAGACCAAATAAACATTGATAGAGAAACAGTTGACAATCTTAACTGAAAATCTTGGCATGAAAAAGGTATGTGCAAAAATGGTCCCGAAGGAATTCTTGCATCATGACAATGCACCAGCTCTCACAGCACTATGAGGGAGTTTTTAGCTAGTAAACAAATAACTGTATTGGAACACCCTCCCTGCTCACCTGATCTGGCCCCCAATGACTTGTCCTTTATGCGAAGATAAAAGAAATATTGAAAGGAAGACATTTTGATTACATTCAGGATATCAAGGATAATACAGTGGCAGCTCTGATGGCCATTCTAGAAAAAGAGTTGCAAAATTTCTTTGATGGATGGACTACATGCTGACGTCAGTGCATAGCTTCTCAAGTGGAGTACTTTGAAGGTGATTATAGTGAGCAATGAGGTATGTAGCAATTTTTCTAGGATAAGTTCACAGACTTAATTCTCAGACCTCATATTCTGTTGACAGCATCACAACAGATGGCTTTGAGTTTGATGCATCAGTCTGTGTGTAATTTGTTCTGCTCTTCCTGAGTCCTCCAGTAGCCCTATGCTAGTCACTGTGAAGGATACAGAAGAAAAATATTAGGCAAAGTTCTGCCCTCACTGAACTGCAGTTAGGTATTTGAGATATCACTAGCATGTGAAACAATACAATTAAACTGGGAATAAGAGTTCATCGGATAAGGTGGAGGGTAGGGATGGGTGAGGTCAGTAAAGATTTCCTGGGGTTTATGAAGAATGATCCAGCCTTGAAGGATGTGACTAGGCAGGAGGAGAATGTTTCTAGCACAGGGCATTACAGGGACAGACAGGAGACTTGGGTTACAGTCTCTACCTTGTTACTAATTACTGTGTGATTTAGGCCTTGTGTCAGGCCCCAGTCTTTTTATCTGTGAGGTAAGAAGATAGGCATAGGATGTTTTCTAAGATTGCTGTTACTAAAATATTATGGTTTTACTCTGAAAATAGAGTTTTTAGAAATAAGTCATTCAGCATTTATTGAAAACTTTCTGGATCCTGGGCAGCATGCTGGGTACTGTTGGTATGCAATGGTGGGTAAGACCTGAGCCTTTTTTTCAGGAATTATGATTTTAGAGAAGAGAAGAATCATGTGTGGTAGTATAACAAGAGATACAGACTGCTTGGGAAACACCAAATAAAGAAAGGTCATCTTGGTTTTGATTGGTGAAGGCTTCAGAAAGAGATGGTATTTATGTTAGGTAGAAATGGAGTAACTTGAGCCAGGGCCTAGACTGGGATACAGTGAGTAAGCTTATTTGATGATTTTTTTTTTAAGAGATAGGGTCTTGCTATGTTGTTCAGGCATGATCATAGTGCACTACAGCCTCGAATTCCTGGCCTCAGCCTCAGGCTGTCCTCCTGCCTCAGCCTCCTGAGTAGTAGCACATGCCAATTGCCCCCAGCTGGCGTTTGACAAGTTTTAGCCAAGGGGATAATATGACATTAGCAGTACTTGAAGATTAATTTGGGATGGTCATTGGTTGTACTCAGGGGTTGAGGGAGGGCGACATCAACGATGACTTTGAGATTCTTGAGGCTAACAGAATAAAGATAATTTAGGAGAAAGCAAGCAAGACTTAAGCAGTGACAAGCAGGATGAAAGAACGTTGTCAGGAAGGGGAAAATGACTCCGTGTGTTAATGGGCAGGACTTCTGGTAGACAATGCTCTTAAGGCAGGGCACAGCAATGGTAGGAAATTGCTCATTCTGGTTCATTGTTAGGAATAATTTTCTGGTAATTTGCCATTAGCTTGAAATTTTATAGATCAGACAGGAATTTTCATGCTTTAAAAAAAGATTGCCCATTATGAATTAGAATTCTATAGTTGTGTTGGTTCAGATAAATCTTTTGGAATAGAAATCCCCACCCCCCTATTTTTTCAGTGCTGAATCTTGCCCGTTATATACTTCCTGTGAAGGAAAATAGCGTGTGACTGGGGGTACGTTTTAAAGTGGAACCTTTTAGAATCTCTACATCTTATGGGAGGAAGAAGGGCGAACGTTACGCACTCATGTGTTTTAAGACACTGTTTAGTCGTTCACCTTGATTTCATTTTCATGATGGTTGGCGCAAAATGCTTAAAAAGGGCAAATGGCAAACCACTGAACAGGAACAGACCACACAAGCAGGGCTCATGCAGTTAGTCATCTCCTGTCAGCAGAGGCCCTGCAGAGGCGATAGCAGAAAACCATGAGGGACTGGAGAGATGAGTTTCTGGCATGTATATGGATCTGTTATTGTGGTAACAATAGTTTATTCTTCAAATCGGGAGCGAGAGCAAAGTTGCTTAGCAATCATGTGGGTGCTGAAAGAATGGCCTTTGGAGGAGCAGGCATTAGAAATGGGATAAATTCAGCTTTTGCAAACACCCTGATTAGAGTGATTCAGGGGAAGGCCTTTTACAAATCAAGAACTTGTAGTCCTTTGTCTTTCTGATTGCTTTTGTCTTGATCTGCTATTCAGGTTCCTTATGTGGAGAGGGGGCTAATGCCTTTTGAACTAGTTTCCCCTACCCTAGGGGTGGGTGCTGGGAGACGAAAGCTTTCAGAGAGAGAAGGGTACCAGATTTCTAGGGTCTTGAAATTCCTGACCACTGGATCTAACGTGGCGCTGCTCAATGGTGTTGATCGTCTCACTGGGCTCCATGGGACTGAGGGGTGGGGCTAGGTTAGCACCAGCCCATTGCTGCAATTTAGAAAGCATGTGTGCATGTCCATGGAGTCATCTTTGTATAAGCAGGGCTATCTGCTCCTCCAGAAAGAGAAAGAAGGCAGTATGGTGTGTGAAGTACACCAGAGAGAGAGGCTTGAGTCTAATCCCAGTTTCACTACACATAAAACTGTGATTTGGGGCACATCTCCTAATCTCTGACTCAGCCTCTTCATCTGTAACATAGCAATAATATCTATTCTCCCAGTAGAAGAGTAGAAAAAAAAATTAGTGGATGGTGTGAGTGTTACTCAAAAAGCATAATTGGTGCATAAGCTCATGGAGCTTTCTACTAGTTTATATTCTGGCCATCACAAATTTGGTTTCTTGTACATTTTATTTTTTGTTTTAAAAACTTGAGATACTATCGAGGCTTTGCAAATTACTGATAAAAAGTTTTAGAGAGAGTGAACAATTTTTTTCCCTCTTCAGAAGCACTTTTTCATTCATTTCTTATTCAGTTTTTTTTTTTTGAAGACTTCCCTTTTTCTAGACCTTACTAACAATGAAAACATTGTAACAAAACTGAAATTCTGATCTAAATTACTGTATAGTTCTTTTTGCTGGATTCATAAAATGAGTTTGGATTGACAGTTAAGGGTTTTAGAGACAAGTCCAAGACCTCATTTTACAGCAAGGATACAGAGGCCATTTTACAGTGAGGATACAAGCTAAATAGCAATACCAGAACTGGTGCTCAGGCTCCTCCTTGCTCCTTGTTACTGTAATAATGTGCTGCCTCCCTCATAATTTGTTTAACTAAGTGAAGGTGGTCAAGAAAATTATCACTGAGTTCAGCCATCCCTGTAATTTAATAAGTGTACAGTTTAATTGTCCAAGGCTAAAGTCTACAGTTCAAATCCAGATCTTCTTTAGTGGCATCACTGATTCAAACTAAGCACTTACTCTTTAGAGAACTGAAGACACAATGTTCCTCATTACTAGAGAGAGTTGGACCAGAGATTACAGAACCTGAGTTCTCAGTCTCAGTTCTGCTCAATAACCTTAGTTAAGAAAAACACATTTAATCACTTTGAGCCACTACTCACCATTTATAAGGTGAGAAATACAACTATATGACATCCAAGGCTCCTGCTAGTACTTTAATTGGAGGATCTATGATACCCAAAGGTAGAGAACAGGATGGGTGTGGGAGAGATGGTCTTTTCTTTTTGTTCCCTGAGGATTTTTCATTAATCAGTGACTTTTCTCATGTTATTCCCCCCCCCTTTGGAAATTCTGTTTACCTTTGTTCCTATGCTTAAAGCTGTCCTTATTTGTCCTTTAAGTCCCAGGTTGCTTTTCACTTCCTCTATGAAGTCACTTTAACACGTACCATTTCTCCTTTTCTAAATTCATTCATTGGCACTTACCTCTGACACATCCATTAATAATAGTACATTGTTGTAGTATATGTCTTCCTCTTATATCACATCTCTAGGTGTAGGTTAATATGGAAGAAAAGATAGACTTTGAAGATAAATAGATTGATGTATGTGCTTTTAGGCTGGCCACTTAAAATATGCATCTATTTAATTCTTAGAATACGTAATACATTTTTGAATAGGTAAATGTTTTTCCAAAACTTAATACAAAGGGGGAAGTGCAGTGAAAAGTCTTTTTCTACCCTTGGTCTCGCGTCAAACTTGTTTTCTCGCAGTTATTAGTTTAGTTATAGTATCCTTCCGGAATTTCTTTTTTCCTGCTTTTTCATTTACACAAAAGATGGCATATTATGATACTCGTAGGTAGCTTGTTTTGTTCACTTAATGTATCTTGGAGATCTTTTCATATCAGTACATAGCATACTTCCTCATGGTTTTTCACATTTTATGGATGTACCATAATTTAACCAATGGTTTGGGATTTTTTCTTGGGTAAAGTCCCACATGATTTTAAAATTTTGATGACTTTTGAGCCTGACTTGAGAAATATGCTCTTCACTTCCCTAAAACTTATATTTCCAATAGTACTTTACAGTTTTTAAGCACTTTACATCTGGAAATTGATCCTCACAAAACCTCTTTGGGCTAGATAATTACTCTAAAGATTTTTACAAGGTGAAAAGAAACTATTTAGTATTTTGCTGACTGTGGTGAAAATTTCTTCAATAAAAGCTTCACCGTACTCTTTTCATGTGCTTTACTGGCAAATACAGGGTTTGCTTGAGAAACACAGCCTGCTTTGTAGAGCCTAATAAAAGTCTTCATTACTGTGTTTATAACGATTTGTGAGTTTACTTCCTTAACTTACTTCCTTAAAACCAGTAGAGCATGTAGAAAAGGATCGCCACATAAATGAAGCTTTGAGAACCAAAACAAACTTAGAAAAAAAGTATAAATTTTAAAATAGATTACATTTTTAAGATCTATTAGAACATCCTAACTGAAATAGATGTATGCAGAAAAAGAAACTTGCTTAAGGGAACTAGAGTGTTTGTAGAGATGAATGTGACTCCTTAAGTAGTTGAATGTTTAGAAAATAAGAATATTTTAACCTGGGAATCAACTTGGAAGATTCTAACTTAAAGAAAGTATAGCTTTAGCTATGTTCAGTATGCACAAATGAAATGGAAGGGATTTAAGTTTTATTTTTATTTATTTATTTATGAGTTGGAATGCAGGCTGGAGTACAGTGCCATGCTCACAACCACCACAGGTTCGACCTGCTGGGCTCAGCCAATCCTTCCGCCTCAGCCTTCCTAGTAGCTGGAACAATAGGTACATACCACCATGCCCGGCTAATTGTTTTGATTTATTGTAGAGATAAGGTCTCACCAAGCTGTCCAGGCTGGTCTCAAACCAGTGGGCTCAGGCAATCGTCTCACCTCTGCATCCCAAAGTGCTGGGATTATAGGCGTGAGCCACCACGCCCGGCCCTAAGTTTTATTTTTAAATTTGTACTTAATGTAAAGCAGAATTAGTACTGAGGTAGCCTAAATTGCTAATTAAGCTACTGTACCCTGAATGTTGAAGTGTGCTCTTAGGTTATTGTAATACCAGTAGCCCTTTATTTGTGTATATGGTATGGAATGCAAGTCTTCTACAAAATATTTTCAACCATTTTGGTGAGTCCTGAGATATTTTTGCTATTTTTTTTTCCTATTTTTAAACTGGGCACTTGATTTCTTTCTCTTTGTATTTATGTTCTTTTATACTCATGCTGAAACTTAGCCTAGAGTCATATAATTATAGAGTTGCTTGGACACTTATAGATTACTAATTAATATTTGTATATTAATTTGGCCCTTTCTATTGAATCAATGAGAAAACCAGGCCGGGCTCGGTGGCTCAGCCTGTAATCCTGTGCTTTGGGAGGCCGAGGTGAGTGAATCGCCTGAGCCCGCAGGTTCGAGACCCACCTGGGCAACTTGGCGAGACCTCATCTCTACAATAAATCAAAAAAATTAGCTGGGCGTGGTAGCGCATGCCTGTAGTTCCAGCTACTTGGAAGGCTGAGGCGGAAGGATCGCTAGAGCCCAGCAAGTCGAGGCTGCAGTGACCGGGAGTGGCCACTGCACTCCAGTCTGGGCAACTGAGTGAGACTCCAACTCAAAAAAAAAAAGGAAAAGAAAACCAAAACCTAGAGAGGTTGTGAATTGCCCAGGCCAGTTCTCTTATCTAGAACTCCTGGCCACAGCTGCCCAAAACC